>CM067373.1:107289986-107337486 GCA_034401795.1 Chaetoderma sp. LZ-2023a
TGATTGTGCTCTCCGCTAACTAGTGACATAGTTGATTATGACGTCAGACGATTGAGTGACAGATATAATCTCTCATTTACTCATGACATCACCTCTCTATAAACGCGGTGGCTTACAATCGGATTTGGAGAAAACACAAATACATATTGATCTAAATTAAGACGTATGGTTTGCTATTCGAAATACTAGCAGTATCCAGTATCCATCAAAATGTGAATGTGGTGACTAAGGACAGGTGATCACTTAATTCATACCATTCATTAGCTACCGTGTGTTTATATTAATGGATGGCGTGCTATCATGCTGGTAGGGCATGTGTTTATAAGTGTGAGATAATCATCACCATTCGACCCTATAATCGACCTTTCCAGTTTTAGCTATGCCCACCTACCTCTAGCTAAGCTCCACCCACGCATCCCCGTGTTGTGATTGATCGATCCCCGAATGCCCTGATTTACAGGTAAGTTGATGAATATTTTGTAACTATTTTGACTGGGCAAAAGCGTCCAGTCAAATTAGTTTCAAAATATTCAACAGGATATTTATTAAATAGTAAAGCCATACAATTCGTACAACAACGCATAGTCTATCTTCAAATATGCGTTCGTGACGTACTTATCTACGAGATTCCTTTACGTCACAATGACATCATTGATTGCTATGTCATTCTACACACCACCTAGTTGATTATGACGTCATATGATGGATGGATGCAGTGGAAAGGTATATTACATGTTCAGTATAGCCAGGTTCAACTGAACTCGTCGAAATGGGAAGTGATATTTGAAGCTAGTTTACTATAAGTCAGCGGTGTCAAAATCGGCCACACTCTCAATGTTAATACGCCTTTGGGATAGAACCTTACTCGGCATTATACTGGAAAAATAGTATTCGTCAGACCGGCAACAAGGGTTAGCAATTTAACACTCAAACTAGCTGAAGACTATATCTCGAGTGCTTTTGCGAAGTGTCAATTTGCAAACATTTGTTGTGAATCTGTCACTGGAAAGACTGGCTCGATACCTGAGCCAGTTATTCCAGTTCTAATTTTGCAAACATAATCTTTCTCTGCAAATAGATATTTTCTATGAAAGTATTGATGTTTTCTTGACGAAACTTGGGGATTAAATGTATAATGACGCTGAAAATGGTTGGACATCTTGATAAAACTGCTCCGCGACTTAACAATTTCTAAAGCAGTCTTAGGGAGTGCCACAATAGATTAAGAAGTACGTCTGAGTACGAAAGATTGACAGATACATTCTGAAGAACATTACATTAATATAATCTGCAAGAATAATGCTGCTATTTGTCATAAAGCACATGCCCACCGCTATATAGGTAACCTTCTGGCACTTATACAATCATAACAGGTTATTCACGCATAATGCAGCGATAGACATCATCTAAGTTGTGCTCAAAATAGTCAATGTGTTTATTTATGCCAGTATCGCATAAATAAGTCTTATTTACAAAGTATGCTGAAAAGACATAATGAACATTTGGGGGGGGGGGCGGGGGTGGGGGTGGTGGGTGGGGGGGGGGGGTCCTGAAAGAAAAGATGGCTCAATGTAGAGTTACTTGCTAACTGAGCACTATCTATAGATAGATAATGTGTAATTGAAAGGTAGAGGCCGGAGAGACTAATGAAATCAAGCCTATAATTAAGCGTTTCTAAGCTGAAAGCAAACCTACATTCAGCTATTATTGCGTGGCGGGTTTTTAGCGGTTTGTGTGGCCGTAGCAATGCGCTCATGAGACCCATGGAGACCAATAACATCGTATCAACCATCAATGAAAAAATTGAAAACACACGTTAATTTTACCTTTCAATGTTGGCATATTGCCATTTGCATGAACGTGTATAATGAAACATCTGTACAGTAGGTATGCTTATTGACATTAATCTCATTTGAAACAGATATGGAAAGAGTCAATGAAATCATAACTGAATCTACGCTGAAAACTAATTAGTACGTCTTCTGTGTCTAGAGTAGAGTGCATAGTACCGGGACAACCATTTCCCTATATCCAAGGGCTTATCAGCTGATTATAAAGCCTTCTCAGATATAATGGACGGGTCCGATCTGTCACTTGTTATCTGATATCATAATCAGAATTTGCAACCTATTAGTTGACGTCAAAATCTAAATGCTGTAAGTCTGGCACAATGTCGAAAAGTCTGTTGCGAGAGTATATCAAATGTCTGTGTTTGATGAATTTACAATTTAATAAACATTCAGTTGACTATTTTGTAAGTAATTTGACTGAGAGCTGTCGCTGTCATATGCACAAGAGCTCTCAGTCAAATTAGTTGCAAAATATCCCACGGCTTACCGGTATAGTTATCTTGCAAACGAGTTTCTGGGACTGCAGGGATCAAATTGTTAAAATCGATTCTATCACCCGTAAAGGTGGGCAAAACTATCTATAAATGGACGGCCATAGCTAGAAATAGATCCCTCGATTGCTTGATCAGATTTCAGCATTGCTTTGCCATTGACTACTAGGAAGATCAGTTTTAAAGAGGTGAACAACAACATCTGAAAGGCGCTATCACATCTGAGACTGAAAATCATATTCTCCATTCGTGAATGAATGCTTGCTAATATTGTTTTTCGAGCAGTACGATATGGCAAGGTTAATATTGAAAGTTGCATAACAGTATTAGGTAAAATACGTGCATCACTAGGAATAAGGCGATCGTACTCTCCTCCAGACTCGGTTGCTTAATTTGATTAAAGGTGTATGCAACAAAATTGAAACAGTTATCTGAATGGTGGTTTATGTTGTCAGATTAACCTATGAAAACACACGTGATCACTACGGTAATTATGCTAAAGTTACAGTGGCAAAAGTGCAGATTTGTAAGAGGCATATTGTAGCATGTTGTATTCTGCTAATGCCGACAGACAGTACTCAGCCCGACACTGCTTTCTCTGGTGCATGTGCGCCATCGCCCAATCAGCATTGTTGTTGTAGCGGCTGATGTCATCTCATCGTCATCATTATTGTTGGTGTCGTCAATAATTTTCGTCTGGGTGATCGGCGGCGGAATACATTGTATCGATGGTTACCGCTGGCACTGCAGTCATGCATGTTGTGGTCTAGGCACCACCGTATGTTAAACAAGCTCATATCAGTGATGCGATCATTGTCCTTGTTGCTGTGACCTATTACGTTAACACTGGTAGCCATTGGATGTACATGCAGTGAACTGACAACTCAGTTATTTGGCATCCCAGTGATATCAGCCTGTTGATTCCGCGCTGAAGGCTGTCCACTTGGGCTCATTCATATCCAAAGACTCAGAAAAGCATTGATCAAGCCACGTAGATAACGTAAACTGTGTGAATCGTTACACAGATGATAGGCTTCAAGCACAGTTTCCCATAGCATTGACGGCTACCTGGAGATGTATCCAAAAGCACGATAGAAGTGCCATGTGAATTTGGCAAAGCCGAGTAATTGTCGAATCAAGTTATGATCCACAGAGATATGATACTATGGTAGGGTAATATTAGACTTACGTCGTAAAGAGTAGAATAGCGCTAGGTTAGAATTTGCTGAGAAAGGTTGTAGCTACATATGGAACGGCATGGTAGTTGTTAGGCGGTTTGAATTAGGCTAAAAATGCAGATTGTAGTAAGAATAAATTTCGCGAATGTGAACTAGAGTAATTCAGCAAAATGACCATAGTTGGGCCCAAAGAGTTGAGGAAAGAATGGTTAGAGAATACAGTGAAGATGAAAGACATGTAAAATCTCAACCCAAGTCGTCTGAGGTTACCAGTGTTAACATAATAGTTCGAAGACCCGCTGTTGCAGAAGAATCGGCAAGGTACCGTATCTCTAGGGCGTGTTTCATCGATACCGTCCACCAGGTTTCAGTACGATGGCTTGGTGAGGTAATACCATTAGAGTCCTTCCTACGTGTTGCCATCCTGTTAGGACACGCCTAGTATTCAAGCACTTGAACTACGAAGCAAATGCGTATCGATCGGTCAGTTGTAGTGATGGCACCGGTTATCGTTCTATGATCTTTCCCAGTATTATCAATAGTCTAATGTGCATATATGAATTTACGAGACCCCCATAGCCACCATCGCAGTCAACAGTCGTAGCCATCTCTGACAGAGATTCCCGGTGTCCCTGTCCATCATGACATATCAACTTACCAACATTACATCCCATACCAGTCAGCAGTGTCCAAGAAGCAAGCAATGCATGCGCCGTGCATGGATACCTTGATGCTGCCCTCATTGTTGATTATTAACCATCGCATCCGTGCATCTCCATGTCTCTGCTTGCAATGCTTCCCTGTCCCTGCGCTGTCCGTTTACATCTGTCTCTAGTCGTCAGAAATATCCATTTATCAGCCATGAGAATACAACTATTGCGATTTTACCACTGAAATAGCTGGCTCGATTACCGACCAAGTTATTTCAGTAGTAAATTATCAAAAATAAGATAATATCTTAAATCCATAGGCCTTAAATAAGATAATATCTTAAATTCCTTGACAATTAACCATTTAATGTGCAAGCAGGCCAAATCAACATCTGCAGTGGTCCGGAGAAATAGACATTTGCAACACAACGGAAAGCAATCTTTGGAAATTGGTGTATTACATTTGCAAAAAAATGTGTCTTTCCTTACCTTGTAAAGAGACATTTATTGAGGAATTTTTTTATTTTCTGGTCAGCTGTTAACCATTGAAGCGTCAATTAAATTAAGACACTGTGGCGTGTTATTGGCACACGGGATGTTGTGACAGAGATTGGAATCGATTTAGCCGAGTTCATATAAGGAAAAATGCATGATAGATTTGATCTCATGAAAAGTTCGTCTAAACGCAAACTCAAGCAGTGTTCCGATACACACAAATATACGTATGCATGTCATTATCAACCATTTCGATTTGATGCATCATTAATTCAATCTGGCTGATTAAGTCAAGGCGACCAGCAAAATAGAGGAGACTGGTCCTCTACAGTTCGCATAGTAGCATTAAGCCTTTGAACTGAAAGGCCAAATACGAACACATAATTGGTGTAATCTATAATGCAAGAACTGTCCTGTTATAATTTTACTAGAAGCTGTTACTGCCTATGGCAGCAACATATTCAAAAACTGACTTGGAAACTGAAATTGAGATTGCAAGTCTGGGAATTCAGTGATGGAATGGTTAGTGGTATCACTAATAGTACGAGCAATCTTCATGGCGAATACCGATATCATAGATCTAGGTTTTCGGTAACTGCTAATAAGTAGCATATGATTCTATTATTTTCTGACGAATATACTGGATGGGCAAGTGGTAGGATAGTTGGTAAATTGATTTCTGGGAGAATTTATGGAGCCTAGCAAACGTTCTCAAGCTGGTAAGCATTGAATGGAAATATGTAATGAATTGCTTTAACAATATCTGACAACAGTGCCTATTTTAAGTTGTTCCAAATGATTTCTTCCCGTCTCAGGTGTCTCTTGTCACCACATGCTGGCGGATAGTCCTAATACGGGTGGCGTGGGTGTAGGGCCTTATTCAATTGTCTAATCGCATTTATCTCTACAGTATATTCTACAAGTGTAATTTCTAGACGATTAAACAGGTGTACCTGTAATTACTGTGGTCTGTATTTAACGAGGAGTTTTCTTGTCATGCACAGCAAATATTCACAGTCAAATTTCTATCATGTTAATATGTAGAATATATTGTCTTTGTCATTTGATGGACAAAGGGCTCATGACTCGTAATACCCTGGGTGTCAAAGGCAGGCAGCTTGGTGAACATGGTTTGATGTATGCTGCGACCCATTACTGATATAGACAATCTTCCTAAGTTCTCCGTAATCTAGTCAAGTGTAGGAATCTAGTCTAATAAAAAAATGGCCTAACTCAGGACAAATTGCAGCATTAACCAAGCATGTTCTTTATTCAGTAGTGTTATCTGCATGATATGTAAAAATATATTTGTATTTATTTGGTGCAACATGGCTTTTCATTGTTTTTTCAAGGCTCTTTTATTATCAAAAATTATGCCAAATTATGGTACTGTTAGATTATACTTTGAAATTTGGAATAGTGATCAGGAGATATGTTCATCATGTATCAAAATTGTTATTTATTATATTCACGCGAATATGTTTTTCATGATTTTTAATGTTTGCTATATATGGACATATAAAGATGAGTTCTTTGATCCGTTCAATCGCAACAACAGCTCCTAGTCAAATTACTTTGAAATTCTTCAACAAAATGTTTATTAACTTACAAATCCAGCAAAAAACATACACTTCATTCAGTTTCGGGACGGATCTTTCGGCTTCGTGATGGAGCTATTCATTTTGATTATGAAGCCATCGAAGTAGCGAAGCATTTTGATTATGACGTCATATACCGAAGTGACTGACCAGATACCTCTATTACTTCAACATTATCAACTTAAAATATTACTAAATAATAATTATTACCTCAGTCATAGGCTGACCTCGTCAGAAATTCTCCACATTCCACGATAGGAGCCATCGCAAGTGTTTCTATTATTGAGAGAGTACTTGAATCATGGCGAATTCAACTGACCATATGTATATACTAATTGATGAATCCAGTTTCAATCGTATGGCATCATGATCAACTACGTAACGTGTAGGCTGGCGTCATAATCAATTACGTCATAAATGCCACAATTTAGTCTACTTTAAATACTTAATGGCCCGCCAAATTGTACGAATTGTACGTCTTTACTATTTAATAAATAGTCTTGTGAATATTTCGAAACTAATTTGACTGAGCGGTGTTCCTGCCTATTAACCAGTGAATTATTCTTTGAAAATTTACCACTGGAATAACTGGCTCGGTTATCGAGCCAGTCATTCCAGTGGTACATTTTTAATAATACTTATCTCTTGCTCTACAAATGGGCATTTTCTATGAATTTTCTTGAATAAATTCGAGGGTTGATAAGTAGTAACACCACCCAGTGAAATTAGTTTCAAAATATTCAACAGCTTACCTTATAGCTTTCTGGAAATTGAGATTCGGGGAGTGTAGGAATCGATACCAAGACGGGCAAAGCGTGGGTGGTGTTTACCTAGGGATGGGCCGGGCATAGCTAAAATGAATTTCTTCATTGGTTGACAAACGTTGACATCTTCTAATGGAAAGACAAAAGACAAACAATTATGCTCGCGTTGTGTATTCATCACTATTGTTTGCACTAGGCCGTATAATGCAATCTGATCGCAGTTTTTGCCTTGTCAGTTATAAGCCAATGCCGATTACATGATTAAGAAACATGTTACCATTTAAGATCAGATACATGTTCTGTGAAATTAGGAGCTGACGTGGTCTTGGCAGACATTTGAATCCATCAATTCGAATGACAAACAATGCAGTTTATTTGGGAGATGGATGTTAGTTTTGATGTATATCCATAGATTTCGCAAGCACTGATTCGCCTGTTCCCATACATGCAACATATACAAACATAATCACAATATAACAGACTATAGTTTATCAGAATAACACTTTTTGGACAGTGTGTGTCATTCTATAACTGTTGAAATAGTCCAACCATTTTGGTTGTGACGTCAGCTAACAAGTGATGTTTTTGTTCTGATGTCGGATAATAAAGTAACTCATGTGACACCTCCAATATGGCAGAGAATGGGCATTAAGTCATTCGCTATATGGAAATCAACGTATTACTCCTATAAACTCCAGCTAACAAAGGAGGTACTGATTAGTTTCCAGCGTAGATTGACAGAGTACTTTCAATTTATTCTGAGAGCGGCTCATCCAGGATGATTTCATTAACCCTTCAGCGGCTAAATATGGTGAAGAAAATCAAAATATGTACTTATTGAGCGTCTATTTGCAGGTCAAGAGAAGATTGTTTTCTATTTTTGAAATTGTACCCCTAGAACGACTGACTCAGTTATCAAACAAGTCATTCCAGTGCGAAAATCTAAATAATAGTCTTCTCTTGGGCTGACATATAAACATTCCCAAAACGCATTTCAGAGGCGGGGTTCGGTCGGCTTCGCATTGAAAGGGTTAACTCGTTGCCGAGGATTTTTCCAAGGAGCTTATTCTCAATAAGCGTGATATACAAATGTCTTATTATACAAGCTTGTGCAATTGGCAATATGTCAACATTGGAAAATAAAGATAAAGTGTGCTTTCAATTCTTTTTCTTTAGTGGCTGATAAGATGTTATTCGTCTTCTTGGAATGCTGTTAATCTGATCTCATTGCTAAAGTCAGGCCAACCGCTAAAGCGAGCCATGCAATGAACGTTGAATATGGTTTTTCAATCAGATCAGAATCTCTTAATTATCGAACTGATTGAATCACTCTCTGTGGACGCTATCTATGTGTGGGTAGTCTTCAAGTATCAAGCAATTCAACGTTGATTCATCTTCACTCTCAGAGAAACCCCTCAAAAATAATTCATCAACACATTTCAGTATTGATTCTAAAGATGCCATAGCTAACCGGTACCTCTATAAATAACCCACTTACTATTTTGAGCACAGCTGGCGACAAGTATGTTAAGAGAACACCTTATTCGTAAGGTTGTATTAATGGTAGACCACCTGAGCGAATAGAGGGATCCATTTCCAGGTACGGTGTTGGATATTTTTAATCAATTTGACTAGGGCTGTTGACGGCATTGGTAGCAACAGCTCCCAGTCAAATTAGATTATAGAAATATTCAACATAATGTTCATTAACTTGGAAATTCATCACAGAGACACACAATTGGTAGACCTTATTGAAAGTGTCCGATTTCCTTGACAGAGCTACGTCATCTTGAGCATGACGTTAGATAACTATTTACGTAAATTATTGTGACATAGATACTTGGGAGACCGATCGGATCCTTCCAATGTTAAATCACCGAACATTAAGCTTGTCCGCCCATATCAGGTTTCTTCAAGACATTTTCCAGTTTGAAGCAGGAGGGTCTATGCGTGAGACGGTGTAACCTGTCACTTGCTGGACGGATGAAGTGTTCTGGGATCCCAAGTACGTGCAGAATGGTTGATCTGGCTAAGCACGATCTATGCGAGGCTATGGCCTCTTTCCAAAATGACGTCTAGCAGGCATCACCACCATGGTACGGTCTGTGTGAGGCTGCGACCCCTTGCCAAAGGACCATTTAATCATCATCCAGTACCGTGTCCACTCGGGTCGGAAGATGGCAGGATGTGCCTTGACTCTGGCCTGGAGTATGTTCCCCTAACTTGGACAGGTCTTTATCTCACACATATATTGAAAGGCACCTAGCCTAGGCTGCATCCTGTGTGAAGTACTGGGCGGTCGTCCGGCGTGGCGAAGACAGGAAACACATCGGGAAAGCCAAAGGTGCGTTTCTCTCCTCTCGGCCATTCTCCATACAGAGCATGGTTCTGCACTGTCGTATATCTCCTCCCAAACAAACGGTACAGATTCAATCATTATTGGTACCGTTTGGTATGAGTTCTCTGATCTTGCCATGCATGTTAATGTAGGACACTTCTCTCTCTCCCATTATCCATCTTCCTCTGCTATGGCATTGTAGGCATCTTCCTGTGATGGGGGCCTGCGCGAGTCACTTTCCTCTCGTAAACCAATAATTTGTGGCCAGCCTGAGGCAGATATAGTTTATATTAAGCCAACTGCTGTGCCGTGACCGAAGCTTTCCCCTTGAGGTGTATCTTTCACGATACCGTCTATATATAACTAGATTGGTAAGGTACCTCCGGCGAGACATAAACCCAAATTCACCACTTTTATTCTTACATACGCCGTTCAAAAGTGGCAAGCATACAAAAACTGTTTGTCACGTAATTATGTAAATAGATTGTGCTAGCACCGTTTTTCTCACCTTGGAAATGATGACTAGACACACCGGGGATACGAACAGCCAGGATGTTTATCATTTTCGTAGCAATGGCTGCACGAGCCCACTGGAACGTGATCGTTCCACCAGCTCTGGAGGTCAGCTTTTGTGGACATGCATGCCGACCGCTCCTCAACCCGGAGGCTGGCTGACCAGCAGCAGCAAAAAATATTCGAATAAGCCTGTCAGTCGGTCTATTAATCATCGGCGCATGAGAGTAAAAGAGGGGCCGAGTTACAAATGGCACACATGATGTGTACAATGTAAAAAATGAAGAGGCGGAACAGCAAATATGCCCGGAAGTAAGTTAGAACAGGTTTTCGGCGCTATTATGATGCAGGTTGTTATACCACGTTTCATTCGTTATGATAAGCTGATAAGCGAGGTATTAATCATAGCTGTTGGATGGCTCACGAGTCTTTTTTTTGTTACGCGCCGTGTTGCCAAATAATATTCTGAACACTAATTCCCCCGTTAAAATGCACACGGGACCGCCATAGACAATGCATTATAGGGAAATACTGTTGGCAGTTGATGCTGAGGGGTGCATTGGGTGGGGGCGTTGTCCTCCTGGCCCTCCGTTTCTGCTTGCCTCTGCCATGCACATCTAATACTCGTCCAAGATATTCTTGTATTGACATTCAGTGGACAAAATTAGCGCTATCCATGCATGCCCTTGGAATTGAAGAGGCATCACACTGTCGGACATCTAATCAATTTGACCGCGAGATACCAAATCCCTAAATATTGGGTTGATGTTTTCCAGACAAAGTTGTGGAAATATTGTTGTTTACTAATCAGCATTGATGGGTGTCTGAGTGGATGGTGACGTATCTCTGAATACTGTATTGTCAACAGACATATGCTGCTGTTACTGAATACTAAGATATCAGACGTTCGGGGTCGATGTCTTTGAATCTA
Source organism: Chaetoderma sp. LZ-2023a (assembly GCA_034401795.1). Classification (NCBI taxonomy): domain Eukaryota; kingdom Metazoa; phylum Mollusca; class Caudofoveata; order Chaetodermatida; family Chaetodermatidae; genus Chaetoderma; species Chaetoderma sp. LZ-2023a. The sequence continues at coordinate 107,300,795 of CM067373.1, forward strand.
TTACATACGGAAGGCTCCCTGTCCCAAATGTCATACTATCTTATAATAGATGTGATTTATGAAGATATAAATAATTGATATTACTTAATAGGTGTAGAACATGTCTAGAATGTATTCTGTAAATATAAAACAAACAGATAAGCAGTGTGTATATGCAATGCAATTCTGAAACGCGAGTAACAGATGTGAGGACGTACCCTCGACTTTCTGTGTTGCTTTCGTAAATATACTGTCTTACGCGGAGTGTGGGGGCTGATAGAAGGTTGTTTGTTGCCATATTTCTTCATATTGTTTCAGAATAATATGTTGTAGCAGGAGGTATCCGCCACACCATCCTCAAATTTCACCACCGCATTAGTCTGCCTAGTTAAATGACTGTCTGGAAATTAGGACGCTGTTCCGTTTGAATAAAGCTTTGTGGAATACACATACAATTATTCCGTCAGGCAATGAAAATGTGTCATTGTCGTATTAAATACACATCTCCACCGTGGCACAATGGGCAGTGCAGCCGTGTTAGCATATAGTTTACTCTAAAAGTTGCCGAATAGGCCGTGCTTAGACGGGGTAGCTTAGATATGGAATAACCGCCTACACTGTTTAAACTGCCCCTTTCGCGCACGCCGTGACCAGTTGACATGCACTTAAAAGTGAATCTATCCTTCAAGACCCGTGGCGTCAACTTATCAATTCTACGAACATGACGCCAAATGTAGCTGCAAAATCCATACAGCATATTAGTTCACGCATTTAGATGTATTATTACATACACCATGGATGTATTATTGTATGTGTCTTACAGTGAGGCAATGGATGAAAGACATGAGCTCCAACATTTGGGCAACAGACGAATCAGGGCCATCTGTGACACATACTTAGGGGGATATATATATATATATATATATATATATATATATATATATATATATATATATATATATATATATATATATTATTTAACAATTTTATAAATGTCATAAGCAGCAACAGTACCCAGTCACAATAGGTTCAAAATATACAACAGCTTGCCTGTTTATTTATCTTGATATTGGGATCCTTGGTATTCATGGTTCGATCGGTCGCAACATGCGCAAAGTGTGCGTGGAGCTTATCTAGATTTGGGCGGAGCATAGCTAGAAATGGATTCCTGTATTATGCTCAAATTTTATCACGAAAAAACAGACCAGCGCTAATATCTCGTAGACTGACTCGTCTGCGGCATTTCCTCTAAGCACACATTTAAGCACGGGAATTTTATACACACAAAATACATATCCTTCAATTTGTCTTTTTAATCTAGAGCGAGCAGCAGTCAGAATTATTTCCCTTATTCGTGGCTAATCCAACCCATTCGTATCCATTATCAGGACACGTACCACATTCCAGATTGCGTTAGACACTGTTACCGGCAAACATATTGTACTTCGTCCTCCATCATAGAAAGAGTCTTCTCACGCATAGTTGTGCCATATATAGTATATAACATATTTATGAATGTTCTAGGGCCAAGTTCAACTCCTAACCATAGTTAGCTACAGCTAACTAGGATACCAGTCGAACTTCAAATAGTTAACTAGCTAGTCAACTATAGTCAATCGAGTACCTGAGCTCGGTTCAGATGATTAGTGCGATATTTGCGTAAATTTCAAAATGGCTGACACCGATCGCTTGCCACGAATAAATGCATATAAAAGTGTAAATATTTCACTAAATAAATTAGGCTTGATGAAATTATGCTTTCCCGTCGTATGTCAATGTTCCCAAGCCCATATTCCTTCCCACTGTATGCCATATGGACGCTTTTTGACGTCTTAGCGGACGAAAATAACCCATTTTCGTAGGTCATCAAAACAGACGACAGAAAGGGTTAATGGAGACTGGTATCCGGCTCCAAATCTTCTGCAATAGTAATTCAATAGGGAACCTGGTACCAACGAACTATAGTCGACTAAGATCAGTAAACCAGCAAACTGACTATAGTTAGCACGTCGAACTTGACCTAGGCAGCAACAGCACCCAGTCAGATTAGTTTATCAGGACACATGCCACATTGATTTGGGAATAATTATAGGATTTCGTTGACCATTTTGAACAAATTCATTATCGTATTGACATACAGGACGGTTACATAATACCAAGCAAGCCTGAGACGTCCGCTACAAAAGTGAATCAATTACAATATTACCATACTTGCAGGAGGCACTCCACTCTTGAATCCTGGGACACACTCGCATATTGGAGTCAGCGTGTCTGGATAATTATCAGCCATTTCACATAAATATTCGCTAAATATAAATCTCTTAGGGAAGTTAGAGATATGTTTCTTGATAATAATGTTAGTTATTTCATATTATGGGCGTATCTTCCCTAATACGGAGATATTTACAGGGCCAAATATCAGGGTAAATACACGGCCATATCCCGCTATTCAGGATAAAATTTTGATGGCGTAATTTTAAATGGCCAGTCTTGACCACTTCAAAGCCTAATCTGTTAAATAAAGAAATGTGTCGACAACTCCATAGCTGCAGAAGTTTCTTGATGGCCATGCAGTGTGGACCAGCAGGGGTGACTACAGCGCATCGACCTCCTCCTTTCTCTTTATACCGCCTTGTGATTCATCGAACGATGCTTTTCTCCTTCTCCCAAAGATTTCATTCTGACATCATTAGGCTACCTACAAATCTGTCCTCTTCCCCCCCCCCCATCCTCCTCCTCCGCCTCCTCCTTCTTCTTTGTCTTCTTCTTATCATTATAATTATTATTATTATTATTGTTGTTATTATTACTGTTATGACAGTTGGCAATATTATTGATTTATTTAATGCACTATATTTGCACGTAAGTGGGAGACACGCTCATAAGACATGTCTTATTGTGCTCCCATATAGACTAAAAAAGAAACTGTGTTTAAACAAATGAAATGCGTGTTGCAATTCCTCTGAATTGCTAATGCTTTCACAACTTTTAACCAAATGAAACGAAGATATTATTACTATAATTATTATTAGAAGCCCACTAAATAAGCTTGTTGATGAGTTCTAAGCACCTGTTAGCAGACGACAACTGCTAGTCATACGATATGAAATTGATTAGTAATTGGCATTTTGCCTAATTGCAAGATGAATCGCTGTCGATGTGTTGTGGTATCGCTATCGCTATCAGCGTTAATCTGTTCACGTCAACGTATTGTATGAGATACATATTTTTTCCGACAGGCTTATTCGAATATTTGCACTCGTATTTCGCCAGATATTCTATAGCAAAGAGTAAAACTGATATGGAATAGCGGGCGATTTAAGCGTGTAATAACATCTACTCTATGATATTTCAAGATGAACATTTTACCGAGTGCTTGAATCTGTTGAATGAAATATTCCCATAACCAGCTTATTGATAATTGAATCCATACAATAAACAAAATTGTGAATTGAGTGAATGAACTCATCCTGGATACGTCTCTCTGAGAGTAAAATTAAAAATAAATGTATTTATTTGTTCATTCAATGCGAATCACAACATGTTTTGTTGACGAGAGTGGACTGAACACTTGCTTCCATTTTACGATGTACATCATGGCTGATTGCAAAGCCATTCCCAGCCCTAACTGTCAGACCAGATTACTTCAACTGTACTATTATTGATATTCACTTCTGGGAAAAAACGTCTCAAGGACGTGGATTACCAAATTGAAAGATTTGATGGCATAATAGATATAAGGAGAGTCCGATTATTGCCACAAGGACATACCTCCTTGCCTGGTGACAAAAGCCATTTTATACTATTTAATCACATTAAATACTGGTACCTTGAATTGCGAGCTGGTCATATTAATTTAGATCAATATCTACTTTGGTTTTTTTTATCATAATTCGAGTGTAACCCAATAATTTGTTTAGAGAGAAGTGGGAGGGGGTCGTGTCATGGTTAAGTGATGGTTCTTGGAGAGATGTGGTAAAGTAGTATAATAGGAAGGTTATGAGTAAACACACATGCGCGCACACACACACGCACGCACGCACGCACGCACGCACGCACGCACGCACGCGCACACACATACACACGCACGCACGCACGCACGCACGCACGCACGCACGCACGCACGCACGCACGCACGCACGCACGCTTGTGCAAACCCCTCAAGATCTGTAATTATTATCACCTAAATAAACGTTCAGGACATGTTCCCAGAGACAAACGTTCACGATCCTTATTTTCTAGTTTTCGGGAATGTGGAAACAACAATTTAGAAACCTCACTCACTATATTATGATGTAGTGTCTTTTACCATTTCATATATGTTTTCTGCGAATAAGGTTAGTAATTAGGTCACATGCAGTTAAAGGGTCGCCAATTTTGGTTGTTGCATACCATTTGACTGTGCAGTGGTGTTACGGGCAAGCACCTGCAAATAAATAGTTTGACGTTTTCCCCCGAAAAAGTGAATGATAGACACCAAATGTCAAATCCATAGGACCAGTTTTCATTTAGTTCATGGAATGCCTTTTTATAACAGTGGAAAATGAGATGAGCATAACGTATCTAAATAATCTTGCATACTGTATTGCCATTGAAAGCATTTGTTCTGCTGTCAGTTGTAATTTCTTATATGTTTTATGTTTATGTGCTGAGTCATTAGGTTACCAATTTTGGCAGTTATTTAAAATCTATCAACCCACATAGTGTTGTATTTGGCAAGATACTTACAAAGACGTATTTTGATGATATTACTTAAAAAGTAACAAATTTAAATGGTCAATGATCATTTATTTCATGGAATGTTGTTCAGCTCGGATGAGATATTTCAAACATCTTACTATGCCTATGAAACCATTTCTAGAGGCACTAGTCTCATATTCAAGAGTTGTGTCTGCATTGGATTGTTCATAGTTCTGGTGCAGCTCAGAGGGCTGATTACAATACACCTGTAGAATTTGACTGCTCTTCTCGCGATTCTTTTTCTGCGACAGCTTCATTGAGTCTTCTCAATAGATTCAACAACACATTGGTTGAAGAACCAACGGCATCGAAGTTGCCACATTGTAAAGAAAACAAATAAAATATGGCATGTGTAAGATTAATGACATTTATCCATTTATAGCAAATGCATAATATGTGCTCAAATAGAAATATATCATATGGAGTCAGAGCACACGCCTAACATCATGGATTATTTGCACATGCCGTATAGGCCTGTGTGTTATATCCGTAGTATAATCGTGTTGAACATTGCTAAGAACCTTGAGACCTTTCCAAAATAATATTCAGCACATGGATGAATATATTCAACCAAGTTGTTCTTTAAAGATATAGCCAATGGAATTTTTAATCATCACTATATGGATATATCTCATATGCTGGTGAATAAATTGACCAATTAATACCAAATATGGAATACAGAAAAGACTAAATTAAGAAGCAGCAAGGAGCACAGCGTAAGCTAATGAACCTCAATCATTGTAACATGTATTTCATGTTTCTATCGTCAAAACTCGCGAAATTATGATAAAATTAGACACGGCAGTAAGGGCTATTCTTTTAGCATTGAAAATGGGGAATTTACTTCCTTCCTTCCGGCACGGATTACAAAAATTCTACCCTCGATTTTATGTCAAATAATATTCTGAATGCTAATTCTCTGTATACAAATTCGAGCAGGGCACCGCCACTCCACCCATACACAATGCATTGTAAGAAAACTGTGTCGGCAGTGCATTCTTAGAGATGCATGGTGGGGAGGCAGTGTGGGGGTTCTCCTGTCCATCAGTCTATGAATGTCTCTCAAACTATTTCCACCACCCGCAGCTGCCATTCGTTCAAGATATTCTTGCATTCACATCCATTTGACAAAATTAGCACTGAGCATGCATGGCCTTAGAATTGGTGGAGCCGTTGTTATTTACTAAATCAGTTTTAATGAGGGTCTGAGTGGATGATGACGTACCTCTGAATATCGTAATGTCAACAGACACATGCTGCCGGAATTAAATACTAAGATATCAGACATTCGAGGTTAATGGCTTTGAATCTATTACATACAAAACTTCCCCTGTCGCAAATGACATACACTCGTATAATAGATATGAGTTGTGAAGATATATATATACAATGCAATTCTGAAACACGAGGAACACATGTAAGGACGTACTCTCAACTCTCTGTGCTGATGTCAAAAGTATACTCTTTTACGGGGATGATAGGAGTTGGTTTGTTGCTATATGTCTTCATATTTTTTCGTCAAAGCTTTATTTTTAATCCAAACGGAACAACGTTCTAATTTCCAGGCAATCATTTAGCTAGGCGAACTAATGTGGCGATGAAATTTTTGGCTGGTTTGGTGGATACCTCCTTGTTACAAAACGCAGCCACCGTTTGTCTCGGGTTAAATTAGTTTTTAAATGATCAACAAAATAATTCTTATATATGAAATGATGTTGCTAACCGGATTTCTCGGGCTCTAAGTTTGGAGATATGAGAGAGTGGTGGGTGGGGGGCGGCAGCAAGAGAACTAGTGAAAGAGAGCAAGACGTGGAGTGAGATGAAGAATAAATGTAGAGAGGTGGAGAGGACGAGAGAGAGAGAGAGGACGAGAGAGGTGGAGAGGACGAGAGAGAGAGAGAGAGAGAGAGAGAGATAGATAGATAGATAGATAGATAGATAGATAGATAGATAGATAGATAGATAGATAGATAGATAGATAGGTAGGCAGGCAGGCAGGCAGGCAGGATGGCAGGATGGCAGGATGGCAGACAGGCAGGCAGGCAGACAGACAGACAGGTATCATAAAATTGTGAGTTATATATTAATTATTGCATTGATTGTGTGTTTTAATATTAAAATGCGACTAATCTTTCATCTTCCATTTCAGGTATAGTTAGATTGTGTAGGCTTGTAAACTTAGTAGGCTTGTAGTTCTATGTAGGCGTGTAGATTTAATTATTCATCATTCAAATTTCAAATTTTAATTTTTAGATCAGCCCTTTAATTAAAACTGGACAATTGTTGGTTAGAGCTTGATTATCTCCCTTGCTTAGATTTGTTGACTGGCCCAGTTGTTGCCAAATTTGTTGGTTTTTGAACATTTATTAGAGCGTAATATCACCATGGCTAGAACAAGCAAGGGCAAGAGACGGAATGTCGACCATGAGGACAGCAGTCCGTCTCCTCCCCAAGCGCGACTAGTCAAGTGCTATTATATGATAATACAATGTTTTCACCACATAGGTGTCCTAACCAGCAATTTGCGCTCGGTAGGTAGGTAGGCAGGCAGGCAGGTAGGTAGGCAGGTAGGTAGGTAGGTAGGTAGTAATATGGTTAAGGCGCTGGCTCAGAATTTTCAAAAAATTGAAAATATTTTTTATTTATTTTATTGCCTGAGATTTGTTATTTTTGTTTTCTAGAGGCGAGATGGCCTTATAAATATTGGACAACTTTAAGATGATGATGTTTGTCCAGTTAATTTCGATTTTACCAATATGTCACGTAGATTCGGATTTTTCCTAAATGCTATTACTGGGCGCAAATTGAGAGGCTGTCTTAGATTATTCTGTAATTTATGATATTCATCTTTCAAAATTTCGGAAATTTCTACATTTTTTCGATTATATGTCAGAGTGAATGGAATTATTTCACGCTGATCAGCAAGACCGGGGTCCACATTTATGCCCCTCGGCCATTCTGTTTCTAATTGCTTAATCCAAAATGATTCTCTAAGTTTCCTTTGTTTATCAGTTTCGTCAGTGGTATTTGAGAGAGGTGGTTGTTCAATGGGTATAATTTCGAAGTCCCGAGTGACTGAATGGCCAGGAAGGTTAAAGTGTTCAGCGACATGCGTGTCTTTTTCATGTCTAATATCGCAAAGGTGTCTAGTAGCTCGCCATCTTAATGGGCATTTGGTTTCACCGACATATTGCTTTTGGCACAATTTACAAGATATTACATAAATGACGTTTTCGGAATCGCAATCTAAATTAGACTGAATTTGAAATTTGTTTTTGTTCTGAAAGCTCATAAACGTTTTTTGATTTGGAAGAAGTAGGTCTAATTTACACCTTTTCTTTCCACATTTCCGAGATTCTCCTGCGCCTGTGATTGGACGATTGTGACGAATCTTGGTAGGCCTGTGATCCGCAGCATTATCAGGGATAGTTTCCAAATCCTGTAAAGTATCAGACTTAATTTTGCGCAAAAATCTAGATGAATAGCCTCTCGGCTTGAGGGCCTTGAATAAGAGAGAGCATGCAGATTCAAAGTTTTTTCTATCACTCGAATTTCTATGAAAACGGATGATTTGTGATTTTACAATTCCTTTAAAGGTATGAGGTGGATGGAAGGATTTCTTGTGAAGTAGTTGATGAGAATCTGTGGGCTTAAAATATACTTTATAATCAAGGTGTCCCGTTGTGTCATACATTACACCTTTGTATAGTGTTAAATCTAAAAAGTCTACGGACATTTGGTCAATGTTGGCTTTTAGCTTGATATTCGGGTCATGATTGTTCAAAATGGTGAAAAATTCATTAAATTCTTCCTTTGTATGATGCCAAATAATGAAAATATCATCGAGGTACCTGCGATAAAAGAGAGGCTGTTTCGGACATTAGCTAAGCGCATCCTCCTCCCACTCTGCTACATAGATGTTGGCAAAACTCGGACTGAAACGTTTACCCATTGCGCAGCCGCAAATCTGTTGGTATGTTTCACCCGCGAATTGAAAATCATTGCCCTTTAAGCTTAGCTCTAAGAGAGCTAATATTTCGCTAGTGGGCCTATTGTTATCAGGGTATTTTTCAAACGCTTTACGGACAGAATTCAAACCCTTTTCGATGTCAATGTTTGTGTACATTGCATCGATGTCGAGCGTAATCAAAAATGAATTTGGAGGTATCGGGATCTCAGAGACCTGCGACAGAAAGTCGTCAGTATTTTTCAAGAAGCTAAAATGTCTATTCGCAATTGGTTGTAGGTGATAATCAATGATTTCAGTGATCCTATAGGATTCAGAACCACAATCCGATATTATAGGTCGTCCTGGTGGTATCATAGGATCTGACCAAGAATCAATAGGCTTATGAATTTTGGGTAACAGATAAAATGTACGTGGTTTTGAGGCGCGTTTCGCAACGAGGTATTTAAACTGTTTCTGCGTTAAACTCTTGTTATCAACCATATTTTGGAGAATTTCATTAAAATTGTCGTAGTTATTTTGCCAGAGTGGTTCGTCTAATTTTTGGTAATGTTTTGGATTACTGAGTTGACGATGCGCTTCACGAATGTAGTTGTCTTTAAGCATTATTACAGCAGCAGATCCCTTATCAGCAGGTTTAATGACAATGTCATGGTTTTTACGCAATCCTGTTAAGGCTTGACGTGCCTCATATGACAAATTTTTACGATTTTTCGGAAATTCAACATTTTCAATACGTTCTTTTACAATTTGTATACTGTCGGAGATCGCTGGGTCGACTAATTTTGAGTCTGGTGCCCACCCAGTTCTTTCAACGAATGGCAGAATATTACTTTTCGAGTTTCGAAAAAAGTCGGCTAATTTGACACGGTGGGAAAATTCAAGAACTTCCATTGAGCCATTATCTAAAAGTGCATCTATGCCTAATTTGGGCCTAGGAGTTGGTACAAATGTTAGGCCACGATTGAGTATTGATTTTTCTGATTCAGTTAATGTGGCGCCAGTGAGATTAACAATATCACTACCCAGCCCGATACCGGGGTGGTTAGTACCCTGACCCTTAGTTAGTTTAAATTAAGAAAAGTTAACCAGCTATAATCCAATGCATTAGCAGTTTTTTCACTCCAATGGATATTATCCTGGACTACTTTAAACTCAGAAATTGGTAGACTAGGGATGACAGAGACCTTTATACGCAGGGATTCTACAGATGAATTGATAAATGCTAAGGTCCTTTTCTGCTTTGCGGTTAGATGTTGAGAGTAGTTCAGTTTAGTGAAATAAACCTTTGCATCTGGAAATTTTGAACGAATGGTACTGAATAGGACTCGTTGGGCAGCTACAGACATAGGTTCATCCTTATCATTTATGCCAATGTTTATGATGATTTTCTCTGGCTGATAGGAGTCCATGTATTTTTTTACAATAGTCCTAGCATGGCACAATTTTGCCCCTGGATAGCAAGCTATCTGGGTGTCTGAATGGGGTTTCACATTTATACGGCTTAGATTGGAGGAGCCAAGGATCAAGATTTCTTTCGTCAAGACAGGGAGTCGCCATTCATTTTTGTGGTCTACTTCATACCGAAATTTCCAGAAATAATTAGCTTCTAAGTGTGTAGTTTTCTTGGGTTTATTTTGATGATTGGTGCTGTTTCTACACGGTGTAGGGGTGAAATTTGGTTGAGGTAGTTTGGCCACTGGCACTGGGGTACTGACACCTTGTTGAGTCAAAGGTCCTTAGACCAGATTTTCCGTCATCCTTTGCTCTCTGTGGAAGGGGAGGTAATTCCTCCGAAGACAGAGGAGGCGGTGTATCTGGTAGAGGTATCTTACTAGGGTCCACAGGAGTTGATTTGGTCCTTGGACCAGATTTATGATTAGCATCGACTCTCCGTGGAAGGGGAGGGAACTCCTCTGGAGACAGGGGTGGTGGGGAGTCAGCTAGAGGAATCTGAAGAGGGTCCACAGGAGAGTCTAATAGGAATATCGGTGATGACCGAGTATCCGTTCTCTTCACTGGTGGGGGGCTATCGGTCGGTAACCTGAGCCGTTTCCTGAGTTCTGAAGGTGGTGGAATGACTGGTACGGTCTCGGATGACCTTGCAGTAGGGGTCTTAACTTGGCAATTTTGCGCTTTCTGTTGAAAGTGTGGGTCAAAAGGCCTAATGAATTGATAGAATGCCTCGATTGATTTGACGTGAAGGTTTTTGCCATAGTTGGCTTTTGACCAATCTAATGGCTATTGATTTTGCCTTACCTAAATTAAGGTTTGGCGCGGTCTGAGCTATGATAATTTCGGACATGATGGTGCCTAAACTGAAATTGTAATGGTCTATCATAGCTCGAATGATGGAATTTGCCCAAACAAAGTTAACTTTCTTGATGTCACTTACTACCTCTATATTGGGCATAGCTGGCTTAATGAAATGGCAGAGTTCGCTCACCTTCCTGCTCAGACCGGTTGGCAGGGTGTTGGAGCTCAAATTGCTGGTTAGGACACCTATGTGGTGAAAACATTGTATTATCATATAATAGCACTTGACTAGTCGAGCCTGGGGAGGAGACGGACTGCTGTCCTCATGGTTGACATTCCGTCTCTTGCCCTTGCTCGTTCTAGCTTACACGGGGTAGCTGAGATACTGATAACCGCCTTCATTGTTTAAACTGCTCCCCTCGCACACACCGTAACCGGTTGTCATGCATTTAAATCTCAATTTATCCTTCAAGACGTCATGTCGTCAGTCCATCCGTTCCAGCAACATGACGCCAAATATTATATTCTGTGGCATTGTAGCTGCAAACTTCATACAACATATTAGTTCACACATTTAGAGGTATTATTACATACAACATGGATGTATTATTTGATATCTCTTACAGTAAGGCAATAGAGGACAGATATGAGTTCCCACATTTGGGTAATAGGTGTATCAAAGCCACCTTTTGGCAGATTGAGGGACACGGAAAGGCATGTATGCGTTGGTTGTTTCATGGAACACATCATGTCCTGCACGTATACAGCCCAGTTAAAGATTCCGGTAATATATGTCCCTGAATGGAATAACATCAGTGGCGATCTGTGGCATTTCCGAAATTGTCCATAATGCTTAGGTGCTATCACCGGCAAGCATTATTATCGTATTTCGTCCTCCATAATAGAAAGTCTCACGCAGAGATGTTTTGGCATATATAGTACATAGCCTATTTATAAACGCCATAGGCAGCAACGGCACCGAGTCAAATTAGTTTCAAAATATCCAACAGCTTAATTAGCTGTTTATTTATCTCGATATTGGGATTCTGAATATCCATGGTACGATCGATCCTAACATGCGCAAAGCGTGGGTGGAGCTTAGCTAGACTTGGGTGGAACATAGCTAGAAATGGATTCCTATATTATGCTAAGATTTTATGACTAAAAATCAGACCAGCGCTAATATCTCGTAGATTGAATCGTCTGTGCCATTTCTTCTAAGCACGCATTTAAGTTATTATATATCCAAGGACGTGGATAACAACATATTGCACGCCGTCAAAGCGGGGACTGGAAATACAATTTTCGATTGCTCAATAAATTCCAGCTCATGTTTTCTTTTAATATTGTTATTTGCACACAATTATTATATAACAACGTACATGGCATAATAAATAGTATGTCCTGCCATTCAGATATAGTGAGGCATAGAATCCCCTGTTGGAATACAATCTAGTTTACACGCAGAACACTGAAGATTGGTAGCCTTGGAAATAATTATTATTGGTTTACCTGCAAAAACATCGCAGCATATAACATAGCACTTATTTACTTTTTTCTCACGAAAGTGTGTATTCGCTTATAGCAGTGTGCAAGGCTTTATTTTGGTAATTACATACACAGCACGGAAACAGAGAACGCATACATGAACTAGTATGCGAACATATGAATGATGTATGTCTCAAGCTTTATATACAGCTAATGCCATTTTAGCATACTAGTGGATGTAACTGAGATGAAAGGAAGAAAGAAAAAAGGAAAGAAAGAATGGAAAGAAAGTAAGGAAGGAATGAAGGAAGGAAGGAAGGGATGGAGGGAGGGAGGGAGGGAGGGGAGGGGGGGCGAGGGAGGGAAGAAGGAAGGAAGGAAGGAAGAAAGCAAGTAAGGAAAAATGACGGCAGGCGGGAAGTATGGATGTAGAGAAAGGAATAAAGGAAGGAAGGTAGGAAAAGATGAAGGGTGGATAGGAAGAAGCGGTGGAAAACACGGAAAAGAAGAATGGGAGAGAGCGCGAGCAAGGGAGAGAGTGGGCGAGCTAGAGAGAGAGAGAGCGAGAGGGAGAGAGAGAGAGAGAGAGAGAGATTGCGAGAGGGAACTATCAAACTGTCGAGAGACCCTACTCGAGTAGAGAATTCGATGTTGATGAATCAATACCTACTGGAGACGTCACTGCATTTCCCGCAAGCACCGTAACCAATGGAAGACTAGGAGCTTAGGATACATTAGAAGCAGCACAAAGTAGTATCCATGTTGATAATACTCATGACGAGGATGATACGGAGATGATTCTATTCGAAAGCAGGAATAAATGTTGGATTCGTATGTGTTAGTGCTATATGTTGTCCTGTTGTTGCTACATAATCCTTTGGCTGGCGATGCCATGTGTATGGGCACTGGAGAAAAATGATGTTTAATTTAACTTCACGAGCCATTTCATTAATGGGAATCCGAGAAAATACCAGGTCTATGATTGGTGCACTCACCTGGTGTCATATGTCACGTGCTAAGATTATGTTTGCACCAATCTATATGAAAATTCGACAACACTTTTATGTTTAACACAACTGACCCCACTATAATGTTTCCAGTAGTGTTGCCTATTGGATCTTGTGAAAGACCACCGATCTTTGTCTCAACCATTGCACATAGTTTGCACAATGCTCAGTATCTTAATAATGTGGCAGTACCCATGTCGAACCTCGCCATAAAGATTTCATCCACCATAATCTCTATGATGAATTCATCTACCAAAAAATCAGCTCTAGGACATATTCATGTAAACCTTTTTCAATCATCATAGGAGACAACTCGTTGAGGCCGATTCGGTTTCATCTTTCGGATGTTCGTTCATCCACACGTTGACTGACCTCATTGACTTCCATCGGTATCTCAGTGTGGAAATTATTTCCGCTCTGAATATGTGGATATTGCTTCTGGTAATGCCTGGGCTGTTAGCACATTCAACAAGTGATTGGTAGTGTATCATTTTGGTTGATCATCGCATAGCCTGTACTGAGTCATGCCCATTGCTCCTCTGTCTTCATGACATTTTCATGTCTAGTTGGCCACAATTGAAAGTGCAACGAGTTAATATCGTCTCTAACCTAAGTGAATTGTTCCTCTGAGATTCCTGATTTAATCCATAGCCAGTGGTTCTTAATATACTTTATTTATTCGCAACCATAACATATCTGTTTAGACTTATTATGCAGAGGAAGCGAGGTAAAGTATTCCCTTAATTGTCTTTCACCTTTATCAGAACGTGAAGTGCCTAAATATGTGTGTTATTCAACACTGCGTTATCGCAGTGAATCCGTGATGATGGTTTAGCTGTTTAATCATGCAGCCACACGGGCCCTAGGAAAAAAGCTTAAGGGGCCCAGACAATTATCCAAGGGCCCAATTATGTCATTATAATGCATCGGCGCACAGGGTCAAACATTTAGAAATACATGGTATCATAATTTAGGCTGTACCAATGTAGAAATTGGTTTAAAATGTGTTGTTTTCAAGCTTAATAATATTGACTCAACCTGCAACAGACTCGTTTGATATATAAAATGATTTTCTGCTCTCAATCTTAATATTCGGATTCAAAAATTTAGGTCGCCACCTGGGCTAGTGATTTTGAAAGTTTGGTAGCCCAGCCTAAAATGTAGAGGGCACGGGCCTCCGGGACCCTGCTAATCTTCGACACTGAGTGTAGCTTATATATTAGTTTTAATATTCATGGCAGCTGCATCAACAAAGGGAGCTTAGTCAACAGTGGGAATTACGAATTGCGTAACAGTTACTGTAACAGCATATATATTCCTGAGCACATGAAAACTAGAAAGCGGAATGGCATCCTCTCTCTCTCTCTCTCTCTCTCTCTCTCTCTCTCTCTCGCTGACTGATCATTTCTAACAAACATGCAAAAGAAACAAGGTAATTTAAAATGTATATGTTGGTATCCTGAAAACATCATATTGCCATCCAAAATGTGTTTATGAACAAACCTTGATCCACAGCATATTATGTGGGATACAAAGATTATTATGAAAGGGAATATCAGCTTCGTGTGTTATAAACATAAATATATCACACATATAAAGGACTAATCTTTATCACCCAGAAATGCTATCGTCGCAATTGCAAAACACATAATTTGTTATTTCTCAAGTGGAAATTAATATGAGTGATTTGGAATGCATGCATCTTTCCTAAAGATGACAGTTCGATGGGCAACCTTTAATACAGGAATTTGCTCCAATGCTTAGCTCTGTGGACCACTATTTTCCGTCAACAAAATACTAATCTCGAAGATGTTTAAGTAATCTCATTTTAAACGCTACCCTGATAAGGTTGAATAGTTAGTGATCGCTTCATGCAACAGGGACTGAACACGTGTCCAAGTTAACAAATAATAGACGAATAACTGTCTTGGAAACGTCCATAAAATGTTCAGCTCAGTATGCCAATTGGATATTCCATTATAAATGCGGCAAATCAATCGACACAGTTTATCCATCCATCATATGACGTCATAATCAATTATGTGATGTATAGGATGACGTCATAATCAATTACATCCGGAATGCCGTAGATAAGTATGTCACGAACGCATAATTTGACTGGCCGCTGTTGTTGCCATAGGCAGCAACAGAACCAGGTCAAGTAAATTTCAAAATATTCAACAGCTGGAAATTGATTGTCAGCGCGTTCGGGTATCAATCAATCCCAGCACGGGGCAAAGCGTTGGTGAAACTTAACTAGGAATGCGGGGGACATAGCTGAAACTGCAAAGGTTCATTCCATGCCTCTATATTATCATCTTATGTAGCTATGTTCACATTGACTGAGTAAATCACCATTTGTATATACACATGTTGCCTCTGGAAGCGACCTAATGGACAACGCCAGCATATGATTATGATGTGTTCTTAACCCCTCTTGTGTCAACTTAACCCTTTAATGGTCAAACTGACCAAAAACAACGTTGCAGGGGTCTTCCGACATGGCTATTTGAAAGGCCTAGAGAATAACACAGGTACGGCTAGCATATAAGTTGTCAGCCATTTGTATGCTGATAAATGGAGGAAATGACTATATCACTTAAATTTGAATATTGAACATGATGGATTAGGTAATAACACCGTGTCATTACCGTATTATACCTCATCTATATAGCCAGGGTATTGGCAAGAGGAGCAGTTGGGCTCTGGTGAGAACCGGTAAAAATGTGCTTTAATGATTATATGCAAAGCAAATCTGGAAACCCCTTCAATAACTTAACATACTGAGTTATTAGAGTGTGGTATTCCACCAAACGAGTATTTCAATGACATCCCATGGTTGCTCCTTATTTATTAGTTAGGCATGTTCTGTATCGTGAAGCCATATACAAATTTCAACTATCCGACTGTAAACCCATATGTTAGCACGAACTGTTCTCCGAAGTCAAATCATTTGCATTGGCACAAGAAAAAGTAAGATTTGTACAAACAATTTAACACAATATGGAATCGTGGATCGATGATTTGATAAACACCGTCAATGCTGGTAAATATTGATTTGTCAAATCAGCAACAATTTAGAGATGTGTGATCAGCCAAACTTATTCATGATTATCTTTTGTGAATATACCTGAAAAAAGTGCATCACTAACCAGAGTATGGTAATTTCCCTGGGATCAAATTAAGCCTGAACTCAAATAAAATTAACTATCAGCAGGAATTATCACGGACGAGTACGCCGAGTAGCTACATCTACACCATGCATGCGTTGCTGGAAGCATATTAGTAAACTACAACATATTTACTGAAGTAGCACTATATCTGCGTGCTCTGTAATAAAGTGACGCAATAATAATGACAAGATAAAATGTCAGTTTATTCGTTGTAATGCTTGCCATTACAAAGCATGTATATATTACTGACACATTTCAAAAGCAGAACAAGAACTCTTGTCAATGGGACAAATAAAACTGATGCCAATGGCCAATTGTGCTAATAACAGAGAGTGCGTCAGTTGAAATCGTGTGCGGGTGTCTCTAGGTCTTGGGAGGAAATGGGGGTTCACCAGCCGTGGCAGCTCTGCTGGGAAATTCACGAAGTTTAGATGCACTCAGAAGGCAACAATTGAGCACATCAGTTGAAATCTACCGATGTTGAACGTTAGAGGAGAGGTGTCTCACCTCATTCCTATTTGCTGGCGTATGGTATGAGATCAATATCCACCAAGGAACCTCCCCACGAAACTATATACAATGCGGTGGCTAGATTTGCCAAACATTTGACAAATATTTGACTATGGAGATTGTTCGAGGACAGCGTGTTCAGCTCTGTCTCTCCCTCTCTCTCTCTCTCTCTCTCTCTCTCTCTTTCTCTCTCTCTCTCTCAATCTCTCTCTTTCTCTCTCTTTCTCTCTCTCTCTCTCTCTCTCTCGCTCGCTCTCTCTCCCTCTCTCGCTCTCTCTCTCGTTCTATCTCTCCCCCCCCCCCTTCATATCTGGTGAAATAGGGGGGGGGGGGGTGATGGCCAAAAGACAAATGGTCATTAATCCACCTCGGGTCATACCCATAGAACTACATGAGACTACATGGACCAACATAAAACCTGGCATGCTTGATAGAAGATCACGGGATGAACAGGCACAAGATGGACCGGCAAAGGCGTCTACTATCTGTGTCGATCATGAAATTGCTCAAAAGTTAATTTTTCTCACAACCCACCCCAACACCCACCCTACAAATGACGAGTTATATATTTTCGTCTCGCTACATATAGTATGCGTTCGTAACTGAAGATTCCTAATGATAAAAATGGTGACAATAATAAAGATTATAAGGCTAATATTATCATCATGATACATATGATAAGAGTAACAATGATGTTAATGAAGTTACTGGTTATGGATTGGTGATGATAATAATGATGGCACACACGTAGCAGTTTCTATGAACTGTCACCTTGCAAATATTGAGTCACACCATAGTATGTGTGATATAAAGATTATTATGTAATGGAATATCAGCTCACATATGTCATAAACATAAATAGTTCATGCATGTAACGGGATACTCTTTAACCACATAAATTCTAGTGTCGCAATAGCCAGATATATAATTTATCATGTCTGCTATCTAACATAGAAAGGGATAACAGTGGCTTGAAATAGATGAAGCTTTTCCAATTATGACAGTTCGATGAGTAACTTATGATATAGGAATTCGCCCCAATGCTCGACTTTGTGGACCACTATCTTCCATCCCCAAAATACAACAACATCTAAAAAATTGTTGAGGAATATTAATTTGACGGTTTCCCTGATAAAGTTAAATAGCTATTGATCTATCTCTACAGCAGAGACTGAATATATGTCAAAGTTAACAATTAATTGACCAATACTTATCTTAGAAACGTCCTTAAAATTTCCAGCTCAGTATGTGAATCGGATATTCCATTGTAAATGCGGCAAAGCAATTCAGCAAATTACACATTAATCCACGCCGCTATATTATCATTTGTATTGTTCACATTAACCAAGAACAACACATCAGTATATAGAACATAGACAGGTTGCATCTAAATGCGACGTAATACGTCATTATTTGGCTCTTATGTATGTATGGTTTAAAGGAAGACTATAACTCATTAGTATGCCGCGTGGGTATAATTATGGGACTGCCGACAATGCCAATTACCTGTTTATGTCTTGCCACAGCATGGGGGTAACATAAAGGTTGTCAGCTCGATTTTACAACATGATGGACATTTGCATACGAAAAATATAGGATATGAGCCATATCATTTAAATACTTGAAAATCGCCGCTCGGTTGAAACAGTCTGATCTTTCTTTATCAATGTCGCAAACACAGTTTAATCTATGAATGGCAACTGTGCATAGCATTTGATAAATAACACAATTATGTAGTTGAGTATAAATATAACTGTTATATCGGCCAATGGCCAGTGGATATGTATGTGCCTTGAGTGTATAGATAACTGTTCTATCATGCAATGGCCAATGGAGATGTGACTTGCATATACAGATAACTGTTCTATCAGGCAATGACCATGCAGATACGACTTAATGATTGTGCAGGAAACACATCTGAAAACCAGGGTTGGGTTTTGGACAGTCCAAAACTAACTTTGAGCAGACATTGTCCAAAACCTGTCTAAAACCTGTCTTAAATGGTTTAAACCAGTCCAAAACTGTCCAAAATTGTCCAAAACTGTCCAAAACTATGTTGGACATATCACCATACTCTTATGCATCATAATCCTATTAAAAAATAACAAGAAATCAGAGATTGCATCAAAAGCACTATATTAAAGAAATCCATTTATTATGAGTTATTATTACATTTTTATCAAATACATACTATCAAAACTTAAAAGGCTTAATTAGGTTTAATTAGTAGTCCAAATCAGACAGCCCTCTCAACATCCTGTAGCAAAACACTAGCTTTGACGCTTTCTCTACTCCAAGCCTATTACGGATTTTAGTGTGGATATAGCTAAAATTGCTAAAAATTCTCTCAATCGATGCTGATGATGCTGGTGCTTCAAGCAGCTGAATAGCCATATCAATAAAATCACCTGGCACACCTAGTGTTTTCAAGGCCTTCCACCATGTCACTGAAGGCAATTGAACTGCAGCATCACAGAAATGTGATGCAGGAAATGGGCTGCTTTTAGCCTGGTATGCAATAAATGTTGCTATAAAGCTAGGGTTCTTAGCTATTATCCAATTGTTCACTTCTTCAAACTGTTTTGCTACCAGCATCTCGCCCTGAAACTTTGGATGTAATCTGTATGCGACAAGATGCTCTGGCAGGATTGCCTTGCTGAAACGTGCTAATAGAGTTTTCTTGTGTGGTTCTAGCAGAGTGTTGTTTAATAATTCACGCCAAACATGGCATCGGCTAGTGTTGATGTGTCACTCTGACATGTGTCAATTGCTATTGAAATTGGCCGAAGTTGTTCGGCTAAGTCTCTTGCATTTCTAAACAGGTTAAAGTCCATTATCTTCTTGACAATAGAATTATCTATTTCTCCTTCATGGTCCTGTACAATTTTCATGAAATGTGGACGGTTGTGAATGAAGGAGTCAATACACACGAGTTGACTCTTCCATCTAGTGTCACAAGGAAGCTGTGGCTTAACACTACCAATACATTCCGAGAGCCAGGATAGTGGCTTGTGGTGATTCCTGAAATATATTTGAATCTCAACTACATGCTTAATTAGCGTATCCGTTGTTGTGTCTTGCCCTAGTAAGTTTAGCCAGTTTGCAGAACAGCCATTGACAATAAGATCATTGTCATCAGCCTTCAAACCATCACGCATTTTTTCCATGTTCTTTGCATTATCTGTGACAATGCTCTGAACTGTACAGTTGTATTTTGTCTTAGCATATTGTATTGTCTCTTGACACTTCATCTTACAGTTTTCAGCACTTTTAGTCATAGAACCAGTGTCAAAGCTGTTTAGGAAGAAGCTCTTTCCTTCTACTTGCAAGCAGGATGCTATGATAGGTTCATTGTGAATGTTACTCCACCCATCATCCACTAATGTTGCTGTCTTGCCATCAAGAATCACCTTCATATCCTCTGTCACCTGATCATGCACAGCATCTAGAATCTTTCCACCAATCAGTTTACGTGAAGGGGGTTTATATCCTGGGTGTAGCATACTAACAACTTTTATGAACTGCGGATGTTCAGCCATTGAAAATGGAAGGTTACAAGCATAAAACAACCTCGCGACTTCTATATCTATTGCTGACTTCATCGCTGAGGTGGTAGTGATACAATGTCGGCTCAGATCGGGTTGAATTGAGAATTGAACTGGACAGGTTGGTGAGGGTGGTGCTGATTGTGATGGCAATTCTTCTCTTAGTCGCTTTGTGCATGGTGCAGCTGATGGTGTGTCCAGCTGAAACAAAGAAAAGGGATATTACATGTGCTATATAAGCCAAATGTAGATATACACCCTACCTGGTCCAAGCCATTTGGGGACAAGATATGATAATCTTTTTAAAAATTTACATTGAAATGCATTGCAACAAAATCAGTCATTCATATTAATTAATTTTATGTCATAATTCAATACATTTAAAATTTGGAATGGATAGAGTTAAAGATAGACCACCCTTCTGTCAAATAAATGCATGTTTTTATTTATTTTCAAAACTTTGGGACTTGCTGAATATTAGTTTGACTGTTTGCATCAGTCTACCTGAAGGGTGTTAGTGTGCTATGCCAAATTGTTTTCATAATATTACTGTAGTAAAGGTATTCAGGCAAGAGTATTTCTGAAAACCCTGGGTTGCAGAAAGTATAGGGTTAAGCAGATCATTGTGTGTTATTTCTAATCTTAAGCCAGCGCCCTCACAGGCCAATTATCACACCTATACCATTGAATTGTAAAGAGGCTCAGCATGTGATTGTGGTTATCAGAGATTATCAGACCTGGCTCTATTACTAGCATGACAAAGAGAATAATTAACTCAGGTATCTGAACTAAAGGTGAGACATCCTGTTGATAACCCCTATGCGGCCAAGACAATTACAGTGAATAGTAAACTTACCTACATTGTACATTATGACTTTTAAACACAACTTAGCACAAATTTTTGAAAATTTTTCACTGAAATGACTGGCTTAGTAAAAGCGGCAGTCATTACACGAGTAAATTTGTTTACCAGTCAAATTAGTTTCAAAATATTCTGCAGTTTTCCCGCATAGTGTTATTGAAAATGATAGCTGAGTAATTCATCGGTGAAAGGGTTAAGGCATGTATTAGATATATTGGACTCCTAGCACTCCAATGTCAACAAAAAACATTTTTCAAATAAAATTAAAAGATAAACTGTTTTTTTATTTTCAACAAATTTGTCATCGCCCAACAAAATTGTTGAAAATGAAAACCAGTTTCCTTGGTATAGTCACAATAAAATATAGAATTTTGAATTATTGACATTAGAGGGCAAGGGGTTAAGCATTAATTTTATTTACCTTCAAAATCTTGATGTCTTTGCTGATATGTGTGTCTGCACTGTCTGTATCAGCCTGATCAACAGGACTTTCAGTAGACTTCTCATAGTGTATTTTCATCCTTGCTACCTTGTTGACAACTGTGTACTCACACTCTCTACACTTAGCCATTTGTTTGCCATTAATCTTAACTTCCAAAAAGTGCTTCCAAATTGGATCCTTAGGCCTACCAACTATGAAATACATATTAACTATTTCAAATACCATCAACACATAAATATTCAGGACAACAGAAGAATTCAAAGATTAATGTAGCACAAGGATATCTTTTTACTAATTGTCTAATTGATATCTAGCATTAACTGAGAATAGATGAAAACATGAAGAATCTAATTTATATTCTATCAGCGTATTGCCGTAATCCCAAATTTGCATAAGATCTTATGTAAACATAGCTAATGTGTGTACTGAGTAGTGCATTCTAAAATAGCCTTAGAGAGCAAGGGTCATCAGTTAATTGTTGAAACAACATCTTAGCAGACTATATTTTCTCTATGAGTTTAAGATTCTTCCATAGGCCATGAACATTTTGTAAGAAATAGATTTAGACACAGAGACAGTTCTCAATAATATAAACATCTAGCTGTACATAGGTAGTCTAATATGTTTACATTATTGATTAAATAGGGTTTCTGTGGGTTTAACACAACTGGTCGAAATATACAGAGTTAAAACATTTAAGACAAACAAAAGTTGAAAAAAATTAACCCATGGATTATAGAAAGAAGCAAATAAGACTCCTAATTTATTGAAATCATATGTGTCCTTTTAGATTATTATTATTATTATTATTATTATTATTATATAGCAATAAAGTATCCAAAAATACATGTAGATAACCATCCATCAATATGTACATGTACCTGTATGTGTCTAAATGCTATATAGTTGTTTTAAGAAAATTACATTTCAGAAAAATATTTTTTATACCAATATTTTAAGTTTTGGACAGTTTTGGACAATTTAAGGTGTCCAAAACCTATTTTGGGCGGACGGTTTAAACCATGGTTTAAACCGCGGTTTAAACCACTAGTGTCCAAAACTTGCCAACCCTGCTGAAAACCTATCAATAACTCAACTTGACCTTACTTCTGAATTATCATCTTTTTATTTTCATGTTTGCAAACCGCTCTCTCAATTAACCAATGTGCTTTTGAAGACCGATTTTGACGCCCAACAACTGGAAAAGGATAATGTAATGATTAATTAGATGGTGGTGTTCTACCAGGTAGCGGGTAGCAGGTACTTCAACGACACCTCATTGTATGTCTTTATATTCTAGTTAGACACGTTATGTACCATGAACCCATACACCAATTTCAAACCCATTGTAATAACATATGTTAGCAGGAACAGATCTCCAAAGTAAACATATGTGCATTGTCATCAGAAAGAGTAACATTGTATAAACAGTTTAACATAATATAAAAACCGTGTGTAGGTGATTTGGTAAACGGCTTCATGTTTAGCAAATATTGATTTGTTAAGTTCGCACCGATTTAAACATTGTGATCAAGCAAACGTATTCATGATTTAAATACACCTGTTTTAAATACACCTGCTAAAAGTCCACCACTAACCAGGTATGGTAATTTCAATGTCACTAATTAAACCCTGTCCGCTACATGATGAGCACAAAAAGTAGGAAACTTGCCGTGGCGAACTGAGTCTCACGGTGATAAATTAACTACGGCTGTTGCTACAATTGTTGGCATGGCTTGCATTTTATGTTTCAATGCTGTGCCTTTTTCTCCTCTGGCTAGAAACAATTTTCAGACATGGTTGAACCAATGGATTCAAATTTAGCCATTTTTTATGCTTTCAACTCGTAAGAAATCAATAAGCGCATTCGCACAGCAAGACAACACATTCATTAATATGATCTGGGTAGAGGCCACGATGCATATTTCAAAACCCTGCCTATATTTTAGTACCAAGCTGGACAACCCATCGACCTACATGTGTGTGGATAACTGTGAGATGATGTCTCAGAAAACTGAATACATGTTGTCGGCGTGACGATTTCGTCAACAGTTATATCTCGCTGTGCAGAAAGCTATCGATATAATTGCGCCCCCGCCCCTCCCCCCCCCCCACCCCACCCACCCACCCCCACCCTACCCTCCAATCCACATATTATACTTAAGATCTCCGATGCATTGTATATGCTTACCTTTCTTTCTGGGCGTGTTATGCGTACCACGTGCACTGTCATTGACGCTACTTGTACACTGAGTGGCTTGTAGGGATACGTATTTTACGTGATTTACCGATTCTTCCAATGACATAGACGGGTCATGGCGTACATAAAGATGCTTAGGAATACACCATGCTATAAATGTGTACACTTGTACACAACTAGTCTATATCTATATTAATGTAAATATGTTCCCCACATACCTTGTATAAAATCTGGGTGCAATAAATTGAATTGAATTAAACAAACAAATACATCCAAACCTGCACCACACTCATCTTCGCCTGTAAAACAAAAACACGTTTATAGAGGTTGGTCCACGTATATGTGACGATCCTTTTCATTTTCGATGATGATCGTATATTGTACAATAACATTGTATTATATAGAGGTTAATAGGACCGAATTCGATAAATGTGATGCTGAACTGATGTTAAAAACAAAGCAGTTTAGATTTCCTACAAAATGATGTCTTTACATTATACAGAAATAGCCCTTAGCAACAGCAAGCTGTATGTTGTATTGCCAAAATTCAATAATTTGTTACCAGCAGCTGAATAAGCATTCTTCAAATTGAACCTAACATCATGGCATGAAATAATTTCCTGTGCATCTCTGATTTGTGTCCACTGAGACGAAGTTGGGCCCAACAATATTCGGGCATGAAGCGAAGTAAGAGCAGCAAGACAATGGATGGATCCGAACTTTAAGTGAAGTATCTGACGCCATGATCAAATACGGCACTAGCTAGCTGATGTCTCGATCAATATTCTATAGCTACGTCACAAAAATCGATCAGGCGGGCACTAAAATGTACTCATTTTATGTCGTTGATTAATTTACAATTCGATAAATTTATGTTGAATATTTTCAAATTAATATGGTCGTGGGCTGTTGCTACCACTGGCAAATATGGCTTACAGTCTCAGTCCCCAGTCAAGTGAGTGTCAAAGTTTCCAAGAGCTTACCCGTATAAACGACCTTTCCAGAGTAATGACGTCATAGGACGCCATAATCAGCTAAGCTGCGTGTATGAAGACATCATATTCATTACGTCATAAATGATTCTATACGGACAGTCTCTAACTCTTAAAAGTCCGACACGTTGTAAGAAGTGTATGTCTCTACTATTTAATAAACATGATGTTGAATATTTTGAAACTAATCTGACTGGACGCTGTTGCTGCCATAGGCAGCAACAGTACCCTGTCAAATTAGTTTCAAAATATTCAACAGCTTACCTGTACACCTACAACAGCTTACCTGTATAGTTAGGAAGTTCCGAGATCGATCCCAACACGAGCGAGGTGTGGGTGGAACTTAGCTAGAGAGGGGCGGGGCATGGCTAAAAATGGAAAGGACCATTTAGCTGGAAATTTGGATTCTGTTAATTCAGGTTTAACGTATATAAATAGATTCTATCACACATGCAAGGTGAGCCGAACTTTGTTAGAAATGTACAGGACCCTCTATGTGTAGTATACGACAGACACTGGACAAAAGTAACGTTGATTTCCACAGACAGTTTGATAGAGAATTTTTATTGTTCTTGCTAACTGTCAAGATATGCTAAAATATTGAAGATTTTAAATAATTATTTGGTAATAATCGATAACCATAATTTAAGGTGAATCGGGTATATGTAGTAAGTGCCATATTTACATTATATTCCAAAACTTGCTGTCTGTTTTTTATAATTTCTTGAAAGCAAACATTTATATATAATCCATACTATCCATTCCTCTTATCTGCTTGTTTCTCTACGTTGAGCTATGCAGGTTCCTTGACTGGTGTTGGGGAAATAGGCCTACTAGGGGAATATGGCCCAGTGTTTTGGCCAGTACCGACCCAGTAACCCGCATTATGAGGTCAGAGAATAATATATTACCGCAATCTCAAACAACAAATATAAATCCACTCAGTCATCGTATTTATCCCTTTGGTGGTTTAACTTTTCACACAAAGCTCTACCGAGTGCTCATACCTCATCAAAGCTGACAACGATCAGACATTTTTGTATGGTGGCTAATGGAGGCAATGTGTTGTAGCATTTTCTCTGCTTAGAAACACTCCTGATTCAAAGGAAAATGTCATTCGACGCGCCGACTTTAAGCGGATTAAGTTCGTGGCTGTCGTCGATTCATTAGTGAATTCTATTATTTTGGACGTGGAGACCGCATGTAGGCGTTAAAGACATTTCAAGCGCCGCTACTTTAGCTGGACTTGAAAAGCTGCCGTTTTAGTTTTACCCCAGTTCGATAAGAAACATCAGCTACAATTATTGACCGCTGCTCCCCCACCCACCCCCACCCCAACCCCCCTTCCAGGATAAAATCAAGACTAATTTGTCACGCTTTGTATGTCGCATTAACTATGCCACGATATATATATTGTTGGTCAAAGTAGTTTGTGCTAATGTGAATGCGGTCTTGACTGGAGTAGGCCTACTGACCCATCAAAGACAAGTGTGGCGACTACATTACTGCTAGATATATGGTAGCACAATAGAAAGAGCGGGATCCGTCAATCGGTAATCTGAAGCCATAAGTACGTCACTAGTTATCTGACGTCACTATCAAAATGGCATAGCTCCGACACGAAAATCGAAAAGTCAGCCCTAAAATTGTATGAATTGTATGACTTTAATTAATTAAATTTTACAATTTAATAAACATTCTCTTGAATATTTTGAAACTAATTTGACTGAGAGCTGTTGCTGCCATATGCAGCAACAATCCCGAGTCAAATTAGTTTCAAAATATTCAAGCGCCAACCTGTATAGTTACCTTAAAATTGCAATGCTGGGAATTCATGGTTCAATGTTTCGAATCGATTCCACCAGCGGGTACAAAATGGGCGGAGTTTGCTATACTTGGCTCACTATAGTCTCGTAAACGCGCTTGGAGAGCCGATAATATCAATCCAGTGTCTCTGAAAGTTTCTTTAAAGTTTAAAGTGTCTCTTTAAAGTTATCCTGAAGCACTAAGATTAGAAGTGAATATTTATAAAAGTTGAGTGACGATCACCTGTTTCAACGCCGTTATTTTAGTTTGCTATTTGCAGCTGCCTATATATCGGAGATTCTTTCGCCTTCGCTTTTCGCAACGCTCAATATAATCCCATCATTGACTGTACACTAAAGCAAATCATTATTTCTGGAAACAATGACACTCCCATATCTGAGCCATGCCAGGAGTGAAGCCACATTAACATTTGGAAAGCAATCGACAATGCTATTTAGACCTTTGATGCCCAAATAGATTGATGCTATTTAACCACTGTACACGAAGAAATATTTAATATCCTTTACAAAATGGCACTATAAAATACTGTGATTTCTTTGCCGGCTGGTCTATAAAGCTAAGATTCTAGAAGGGGCTATTTTTGGTGTCTTCTCTTGACCCAGATTTCGGTGGGCTTGGATTGACTATGGTTATAGGATTGTTTCGCGGGAAATCAGAAGCTATCTTAACTCCGCTTGTGTCAACAGCGCCTCAAAGAGCTCAAAATACTACTTGATATATCAATTAAACATTTGATGGTTAATATTTTTCAAGATATTTTAAGTTTAGAAGACTATTTTTTGTAAATTTACCACTGAATTTGTTTTAGCAGGTTTGACCATTAAAGGGATGATAGTAAAGATAATCAAAATTGGGCCTTAGCCAGTATCTATCTGCAGGCTAAGAGAAGAGTATTTTTGAAAATTTACCACTAGAATAACTGAATTATAGTGGTAAATATTCAAAAATCCTCTTTACTAAGACTTTCAAATAGCCATATCTGAAGACCACTGTAGAGTTTTTTGTCTGCACATTTCTACCTAGGTTGTACGCACTGTTTATGCTTGTTGGATTCGATTTGAAACTCCGAACCCTTGGAAACCTCAAAACCTGAAATCACAGAATTTAAATTCCAATGTAGCTATGCAGGTAGGCTGCTGTGTATTTGGAAACTAATTTGACTGTGTACGGTTGCTGCCATATTACTTTCAAAATATTCAACAGACTGTTTAATAAAATTGTAAATTCATACAATTCGAACATAGGTGACGGATATTTAACTTTCCATGGCAGGGCTATACGTCCGTATGATTACAATGTCACTAACAAGTTACATAAATGATTATGACGTCAGCCACTTAAGTATCAGATCGGATCCCTCTATTTTGATCTATTTATGTTGAAACTAATTTGACAGAGTGTTGTTGCTGCCAGTGGCAGCAACATCCCCAAGTTAAACTAGTTTCAAAATGTTCACGGCTTGCACGTATAATTACCTTGAAATTTAGATTCTGCGAATCCAGGCTTCAAAGTTCCAAATAGACTCCAGCATGCGAACATGTGGGAGGCGCTTGTGTGGAAATAGGCGGGGCAGGGTTAGAAATGGATTCCTCTATTACACGAAGAAACAGATTTGTCATACAAGTATGAAATAACTCGAAGAATGTAAAAATAGGAAATGTTTCCAGCCAGATTAGAACTAAATATACGATACTTTTTTATCTTAGCCCTGGTTATGTAATCCTTTAAGAGAACCGATTTGCATTTATACTGATCGTAACGCCGACATAAATCGCAAAGACCCGGTACTTCGGTATTCGGAACGCCACTCTTGCAAGTTGTCACACTATATAAATTGTCCATATATTCCAGATCGGAACAACAAATGTGGGCATAAAAGTGAAAGATCTACGTTGTGGGCTAGAAAACATTGATGAAAGTTCTAAGAATGATAGCAACGACATTGAGGAATATAAACTTCAGAGATTATCACCGCACTTGGTACACGTGGGGCGATAAAGAATACATATAATATAGGGTTTTGTTGGAATCAGCACTTTGGGCAGAAATAGAATAGTTTTTCTCATTTTGTTTACCGAGGTGCGCTATACAATAAGAGCATAGACACTAGTCGCAATAGTTATGACACGCTAGTCGTGAACAACGACAATGACGACGACGACGACGACGACGACGACTACAACAGCTACTACTACTACTACTACTACTACTACTACTGCTGCTGTTGTTGCTGCTGCTGCTGCTGCTGCTGCTACTACTACTACTACTACTACTACTACTACTACTACCGTTGGTGCTGCTACTGCTACTGCTGCTGCTACTACTACTACTACTACTACTACTACTACTACTACTACTACTACTACTACCACTAGCAGTAGTACTGTTATTGCTGATACAAAAAACCTGCTATAAACGTGTACACGTGTACACCACTAGTATATATCTATATCTATATGAATGTAAATATGTTCCCCACATACTTTGTATAAAGTCTGGGAGTAATAAATTAAATTGAATTGGCACATTGCCGAATGTTATTCGACTCCGTACGTTGCATTTACATGATTGTACAGCTACTGAATTGTCGGCAAAAACATGTGTGGGTATTAACTGAGTGATTCATGAATTAAACTTCTAATGCTTCATTTGGATGTACAATGGCGGGATCCGATCTATCAATCACGTATCAATTACCTCACATTGGCTCACGTTACACTCAAATAATGATGTAATATAACTCCGTCATGATATGATGGTATTCGAAATGTACGAATTGTACGTAATTGATTAATTTACAATTTAATAAACTCATTGGAAGCAGCAACACCCGACCCCCTGCCAAATTAATTTGAAAAAATTCACGGCCTACCTGTATAAATACATTGAAACTGGGATTCGAATTACTTCAGCGTCCAAGTGTATAAATCGTGTCAAGGCGTAAAAATGGTCTAGGAGCTTAGCTAGAAATGGGCGGGGATTAGCTAGAAATTGATGCATCCATCATTGGATGTTGCCGGCACGTTGGTCAATAACACGACACTGTACCGAGGAGGATTTACCGGTAGGCATGATTTTGGTCACGCTGCCAAATACACAAACCAACTGCAAATGGTACTCAATGTGGGACTCAAAGATCAGGACAATCTGCGACTCGAGTATCTAACGTCATAATCATTAAACAATTCTGAGCGTGAATTTAGCAGCATATCTGGTAGCCGTGTATATTTCGCGGGTAACTAGCTTATTTCTCTTTATCCCTTCTCCTAAATAATTTTCGTAGAATCTCTTGCCTATTAGTCTTTAGGAGTTGTCTCCAATGGACCTTTCCAGTTTTAGCCATGCACCGCCCATCTCATCCACGACGGCCGCCATTTCACGTTTTTGGTTATAACCTCCTTCACATTAAACCTGAGATGATAATATATGTAGAGGTTTTAAGTGTCAAGTACTCCTTTGAAACCATTTATACGGTCTTTCGGGGATTACAGTCTAGGCAATTCAATATGGTCGCGAATGATGGCCGCCACTACGTTGTGTGCTCTAATTTACCTCATATTAAATCTAGACTACTCATTTTGGTGTCTCTGTGTAGGTTTAGGGCTCCAGGAATCCGTTGAAACCATTGAAAATGTCGGTCTGAAAATACATCATAGTAATTCCAATATGGCTGCCAATAATGGTTGGCGTTTCATGATGGCTGCCATTTATGCAATTAACTAAATCTGTAGTGCCTTTCCTAAACTATGATGATCTTAGTGTCTATAGCAATAGACTTCTGGGTTTATGGAATCGCGTAGACAAGCAGCGAACTCTTTTAAAACCACATCGTCTCCAAAACAGGTTCTCCGGTGGATTTGAGTATAGACAGTTGCAGACCAAGAGAAAAATATTGTTTAGAAAACTTACCACAGGAATGACGGACTCGGTAACTGAAGGTACTCTCATGTAGTGGCATAGCGGATGTATCCGCGGGTTTAATTCAGGCGTTTGTAAATAACGTCGATGCGGCGATATCATCTAAAAATGGTAAATTCTCCAGTCATTCATTGGCTGTCAAAGTCACACAGCCGGAAACCGTACATGACACGGACCAGTTTAGGCCAAAGAAAAGCCAGCAAATTACGAAGGAGGAAATGTTAGGGCCACTTGAATACGATATTGATTTACAAAGATACAATGGAGACCAATATTGCAAACAAACTGAACTGCCGGAGTACAATGGATATAACAATTGCCTTACTCGCAATCCAGGACAGACACAACAGCCAAAGAGCACAACATTGTAAGTCAGCAATTCCCAGATGATGCCCGTAGAGACGTGTCATTATCTGAGACGCTAAAGTGTGTGACTTAAACGTTATTTGCTCCAAAGGCATATGACTTTATGCTAGTGGTCGCGAGGTTAACAACAATGATGTCATTTCACACATATTATCCCCAATGATAATGGCATTGCTCAAGTCGGCAGGAGAAATGAGAGCAGCCACATTTAAATCGTTATTTAAAAAGACAGTTTCAGGTTTCAGTGTCTGCTCGGCACTACTATGGGCAATCCATTCGCCTGTGGAGTTACAGTTAGGGACAACGCAACAAACTTGAAAGATGTCATTGCATTGAGATTGAAAATGGGAGATGCGTACCTAGTATTCGATCGCTACTAGAAGCATAGTACAAAGAGCATCACGGGCAGTATAAGATATGCTGGAGCAAGCAAGGTTCACCGGTTACAATTGAACAGTATTCTACCAGAACAGAACATGACATGGATAGTGTGTGTGTGCAAATTAGAGGAAGCTGATAGGCATAACTGTCAAACATCTGACTTCTAAGCGAGCATTACTCCTTTCAGGCACATATCCGTAGCCAAAGGTGTGTTCTGATTAAAGAAGAATCTACCACAGATGAGATCGGCAATAGTGCATGATAGCAAAAAGAACAGATCTTGCAACACGACATAAAGACGTGGACTAATGATTTAATATCCTTGACCAGCAGGTAAAGTGTGCCCGAACTGATGAGCAAACTATTCTCTCGGATGACACTAGTGTCTTTGTAGTTCTTATGCAATACTACCACACTGTAAATATGAACAAGTATGTTACTATGGAATCACTAATCAAGGACAGAACATTCATGGGTATTTGGAGAACAGTAAAAAGACATGTATCGATAGATATCGAAATCATCCCAGCTCACACCCTTTCATATTGTAATGACATAGATAAGGGTACGGCTCCAATGGCGCTGCGGACTAGATCGCACTTGTCACTTATCGGTATGATGGATACGTCGGTGAATATGTGCTTGTGCCAGCCTCATAATTGTTATGGGGCACGGTTATAGTGAATCAAGGGCAGAAACACGCTTGACGGTACGGGCACCTAAAACTGGGCAATCATCAGCATCACCACCCAAATTGTGCTGTCTCTCGCCGACCAATCAAGCCTTTGAAGAGAATGTTAAAACGACTCATCGCGAACTATAGTTTGATGTTCATTGGAAGACAGAAATTCATCAGAACTGGATTCGGAATTGCATGGCTGGATGCTGGCACAACGGTGAAAACTATCTGACCAAATTATCTTGCTGTACTCGTGCATGTAGCTGCATGGTCGATAACTTTAAGTGTGCACTAGCTTGTGCCTGTAACAATACAGGCTGCTACCAGAAAGTAACAACTTAGTTTATTTTCTAGTGCCTCAAAATTCCAATGGCCACTCACAGGTGACAAACAAATCGTTTTCGTTTTAATGTTTGGGCCCTTGAGAAACTTCAAGATATAGGCATAGATACCATACGTACAAAACTGGTGATGCCAAATGTCACAGCCCTCAGACATCAGCACCACCACATCCCCACATAGACGCAGAGTCATTACTGTAATCTAACTTTCTCGCGAACCTAACACGAGTAGCGAATATGTCTTGAGGGATGCATATTCCACCACCCTCTCCCATCCCCAGACAGCATCAACCGGGTGGATGACGTGGATGCTTCAAATGGGCACGTGGCAGTTCCAAAGTCACCATATAAGAATTTTGGGAACGTTGAACAGGGCTCCTAGGTTCTAGGTCTGGCACTGGGCTAAACGAGTGTACACAGTGTATGGCGTGTGGTGATGTAAGCGTGTAGGCAGTCCAGTTTGATTGCTTACGTTATTCTGATGCCAGAAAGTAACAACACAATTTGGTTTCCGTACATCATAGAACCGCTGCGTATAGAAAGTGTGGCAAGTGCAGTGGGGCAGAAATCTAGGCATGTATCCCTAAGACTGGCTTGGTTGGCTTGTTGTAGTCAGTCACATAAATGGGTTTAACAGGCGGATTATATTTCCCATCATTTGGAAATGTTGAATGGAAAGGTAGACATAAGAATTACACGTGGAACTTATTCCGTCATCACACATTGTCACAATGCAAATAACAGCAGCCACTTTATAAATTAGATAGAAATCGTATACGGAATAGGAAATAAATATACCTTAAATCTTATAACATACAGTATGATGTTTACACAGACATGTTGTTTTAAATAGTGCAACTTGTCCATAATAACCATCAAATGGCCTAGCAATAGGTGGTCACAAAATACTGTCAGTCTCGTACTATCCTGAGATAACTCAATTCGAATACTAAATAGTATGTGGGCCGTCTCCTCTTAAAGGACCAGCAATTTTTTTGGCCCGGAAAGCAGGTCATCGCAATAGACTGATTTCACTGTATTCGAATAGCTCGGTTGTTTCCTCTAAGTTCTGGCAGCGGCCATATTGGCCACGATTGAATTATGTAATACTCTCTCAACGTTAATGATGATTTAAATGGGTTCGGTGTCCTCCAAAATCCGGGACTAGTTATGAGAATTTTCATCGTATATATAGTTTGAAGCAAATTCGAATCCAAAACAGCAAATGGAGGCCAATATTGGTGACCGTATTCAATTTCCTCTGATGTAATTACCGAACGAACTTATAAATAGTTTCTTTGGAGTCCTTGACCCTTAAAATATATATCTAGACAGCAAAATTATTATCATATGTTTAATGTGAAGGAAGTTATAGCCGAAAAGATGAAATAGCGGCCATCTTGGACACCATCTTGAATATCTCAAAACGCTTAAGAGAAACCAAGGTCCACCCGGCAGGTACTGAAAGAGGATAACTATAACGCCGAATGCAGAAATATATAGAAAATTGGCTTAGCTTTCTAATGATGCATGACTTCACTAGTATTGTGAAATTAGCTATTCATATAAACAACTTAAAGTGCGTTGTATCGGATTCCAATGGTAAAGTAACGCTGTTTGCGCGCCGGCTGTCACGACGTCATATGCTCGCTGTATTCTGGGAAAGTATTTTTCCAAAATACGTTAATGTGAGAAAGGTCTATTTGGTCATTCTACCTTCTTGTGTTCCTGATTTATGGCTAAAAATGTGTATTTCGGGATGAACTAAGTGGCCCTGTGACCTAGATTTTGAGATTTTGATCCTAACCTAAAGATTTTTCTAGCCACTCATAATATCAATGTTGCACTAAATTTGGTTATTCTACCTCATGGGATTCCAGAGATATGCCTCGGATAAACAGACACGCACGCTTGCGCGTTCGCAAGCTAGCTCGCTTTCCGGCACGCACGCACGCGCGCACGCACGCACGCACGCACGCACGCACGCACGCACGCACGCACGCGCGCACATATGCACGCAAACATAACACACGCGACACCAACCACAATACTCAGATCATCCCTCGGCGGTGTGATAACTGCTGCTGCTGCTGCTGCTGCTGCTGCTGCTGCTGCTGCTGCTGCTGCTGCTGCTGCTGCTGCTGCTGCTGCTAATACTCCTCCTATTACTACTACTACTACTACTACTACTACTACTACTACTACTACTACTACTACTACTACTACTTTTTTTAAGCCAGAGATTCGTGATTCGACATTTACCTTATGGCTTATATAGTTCCGGCCAGGGAAACTGTAGCATACGTATGCAACAAAGATAGAAAACACAAACAACGCAAATGACTTATTGCACAAGTTCAAAATGATGCTCAGTTAAACCTGTATATAACGGACGATTGCTTTTGGGGTCAAATGATAGCGGTTACTTAAAACGACTGATCTGTTGACCATCTAAAGGTAAATGGAAATTAGCCCCAAAGGTAATGGAAATTAGCAAATGATGCCTATGTCTATTAATCCCTTTTGTGTCACCGTCGCATCAAAGAGCTCACAATGATGCGCATATCAATGGAGGAATCCAGTTTTAGATATGCCCCGCCCATATCTAGCTACGCTTCACCCACACCGCGACTGCGTTGAGATCGATCGATCCATAAGATCCCTGACTATCAATTCCCAGAAAACTATACAGGTAAGCAGTGGAACATTTTGAAACTAATTTGACCGAGTGCTGTTGCTGCGCCCAGTCAAATCAGTTTCAAATTATTCAACACCGTGTTTATTAAATAGTAAAGACATACAATTCGTACAACAACGCTTAGTCCGTCATCAATTAAGCGTTTGTGACGAACTTAGCTTCGCCATTTATGACGTAATTGATTATGGCGTCATCCCACATAGTTGATTCTGACGCCATATGATTGATGGATAAAGTGGAATCCTCTAATTTCAAGCATTTTGGTGTGAATATGCATTCATGCCAAAATGCTTGAAAATAAAATTGTCAAAATTCTATACATTTAGAAGCTTAAATTGTGTACCTCAATGCAATGAAACGAAATCAATCGTAACATATGGTGATTTCATTCCATATAAATAAATTTCGTAGGTTTAGTTGTGAATTTGAATTAGAGACTCGTGGCTCTAATTCAATTTGACAACTTAAAAAATTATATTTATTTGTACGTAATAAGATTTTAAGATTTATTTCGTTTCATTACAGCTAGGCACACAATTTCAGCCTCTAAAAGTCTATAATATTAACATTGTTATTTTGAACCATTCTGCAGTGAATATGCACCTTTAATTTTGCAGGCAAAGAGACGATTCTTTTCGTAAATATTTTCCTCAAGACCACTACAGAGACCAGGTTTTGCTTAGCGAGTGTTCATTCCATGCCAAGAGAAGACTATTTTTGAAAATTAACGGATGAAATGATTCTTTTTCAAAAACTGTCTTCTCTTGGCCTGCAAATGGGCATTCCTTAAGACCTCTGCAGAAGCCGTTCTGGCCGACGTTAGCCGCGGTTAAAGCGTTAAGTGGAGACAACAGAGACTAAATAAACATGTCTTTACTGAGTATGACATCTGTCCGTTATAAACAGGTCAAGTTGTATGCTTTATTTACATAATGGCAAATACTGATGCGTAATCGTAACGGTGTATACATAGCATTGTTAAAGAAAAGCCAACCCAGTTTAGGATCAATCTAATATTTTACTGTAATAATATAACGAGTCTAGTGCTTCACGGACCGTTCCAGTTTTAACTATGTACCGCCCATCTCTAGCTAAGCTCCACCCACTTTTCACCCATGTCGGGATGGATCGATCCCTGAACTTGCTGACTATCGATTTCTGGAAAACTATACAGGTAAGCTTTTGAGTGTTTTGAAACAAATTTGACAGGATGCTGTTGCTTCCCGAGTTAGATTCAAAATATTCTATCTATATGCTTCATGACGCCATTGATTATGACGTCATCGTACACGTCACGTAGTTGATTATGACGTCATATGAT
>CM067373.1:107342486-107559986 GCA_034401795.1 Chaetoderma sp. LZ-2023a
ATAGCCATGTCTGAATACCACTGCAAAGTTGGTTTTTTGGTCAGTTTAACCATTAAAGGGTTAAGTTGACACAAGAAGGGTTAACCCGTAACACTCAAACATTTTCAACAAGATTTCAATTGTCTCATAGAAAATGTCTATTTGTTTAGAGCGTTTACCATCTCTGATTGTGCTTGCTTACTACAGTACTGTTTTAGCTGCGTGGTATTCAGGACGTTTGCATTTATTATATGGAACATGATTTCCATCGGTGCTATATGGCCTTGTTTCTGACCGCGTGAATTATATTGACTGGGATAAAAATTGCGGTTACAGAAGATGTCATATGGGAGTCCACTCCACTTTTGCTAATCGCGGATTTGATTTTTCTAGGGAGAGTAGTCGCCCCTGAATTGTAATGCCGATTTCGAGTAACAGACGTTCATAAATACGATAACGTACCAGGAGCCCAGATGAAAAACGCGATAAATACAAATTTTATTTTCATAGTAATTGTAGTTAGGTATTATTATTTTTTGCCAAAATGTGATAAACGCCATTCACGCTAATTCGTCAATTGGCTAAATCTCAGTTTGCGATAAATGAAAGTGTTGGTGTTTGCCACAGTTGGACAATAGATAAACAATTACGTGGACACTGTTTCTGGTTTAAACAAAAGAATATATCTCGTTTTGCATCTAACCTCCTCTATTTATTACACTGTCAATAAGTTGATGCCGAATCATATCACTGAGCATGTCTCTAGTTGTATTGCTCTGCTCACTCTGCAGAAACCGCTCCCAGTAAACTTAACTTCAAAATATCTAACATGACAGTTATCACATCATACCGAACGTGTTGTATCTGCACCCATAATATGACATCACACACTATGCTTCAGGCCATACCATTTTTTACAAGCCCGCCTACTTTAATTTTTTCATATCTATAAAAGAATAATGCTTGAATTGTAATGCATTATTTTTGACATTCTTTCCATCTAGCAATTCGTCGCAGCCAAATCCTTATCACTCGGAATTCCTCGGACTTTTCTATAACACTTTTTATTCTCCGTTGATTTGTTAACCCTTTAATGGTCAAGCCGCTCAAATTGGCTGTGGTCATGAGAAAAGTCCATTGGCTGGCCAAGAGAAGACTATTTTTGAAAATCTACCACTGGAATGGCTGGCTCGTATAAAATTCCAGTGGTCAATTTTAAAAAACGAGTCTTCTCTTGGCCTGTAAATGGACACTCACTGAGAAAACGTTTTGAATGTCCTTGATAAATCTTGACAATTAACATAATGAAAGGATTAATACTGTAATAGCTTAAAACTGAGCTTGAAATTGTGCCTATTTTTATTTTTCCCCCATCACAGATCGTGTGATTTGGATGGGAAGTTTCTTAAAACAAAACATTAAATTGGTCTAGCTTTAAAGAGGCTAACACTGATTTGGTATTCGAATGGAAATTTTTGTGACATAGCCTAAAATCCCACCACCGAAAAGTATTGCCTTAATATACCAGTACAGCACCACATTCGAGATGGAGCGTGAACATCTAAACATTTTCCCTGTAGACTATTTCCCTTTCCAAAAATAAACAGATAAATGTTTCAGATAAAATAAACATGTGTTCTCATGGGCCGAAATTACGTTAGACCTAGGATTGCGCGACTACGTGATTAAATCGAAAATCGCGATTATTATTTAAATCATGAATTTATATGATTAAAATTTAAATAACGGAATAATCGTAACTATTTTCTGCTGCATAACATATTTTAAAAACTTTTAATTACTCTTTAATGCGATCGGTCACGAAATTTGACATTTTACTCATCAAATGTATGTCCATTTGCAGGCTAAGAGAATACGATTTTTGAAAATGTATCACTGGAATGACTGACTCGAAGATCGAACCATGCAGGCATTCCAGTTATACGTTTTCAAAAATAGTCTTCTCTTGGCCTGCAAATGGGCGTGTATAAACATCATTACAGCTCTCGTCATTGATATGCCGCTGTTGTTATATCAGAGTGATTTGTACCCATGCCGATTAATCGAGTAATCGCGATTATTCCTCGATCGTGATCACTCGAAGCAATAATCGCGGAAGTCTAGTCGGACTGAGCTGCATTAAAAGTGTTGCCTTTGATTGTACCTCCAAATAACACTGGTCTAGTATGAAACAATTATTTTTTATCAATACATTACCATATAAAATGAAATACTACGTAAATCACAAGATATCGTAAATGGCTGAAAAGTATATCAAACAAGAATTTGACTACCTACATCGCCTCATTAAAATATCGAGTTCATTACCCAAACAACAATTATTAACCTTCCCATTTTAGCCATGCCCCGCCCATATCTATCTAAGCTCCACCCACACCTCGCTCCTGTTAGGGTCGATCAATCTCTGAAGTTCCTGACTATCAATTTCCAGAAAACCATGGCAGCAACAGCACCCAGTCAAATTAGTTTCAAAATATTCAACAGCATGCTTATTAAATAATAGAGACATGCAATTTGTACAACGTGTCGGACTACTAAGAGTTGGAGACGCGCCCTATTGAATCATGTATAACGTACACGCCGCTTAGCTGCTTATGACGTTCGTTATATGACGTCATTACTCTGGAACGGTTCAATAGTCTGGCCTATAAGGGCTGTAATGTTGTGCGTTAAATGTGACCGCAGATAATTATTCGATTCTTACTGTTTCTGTCCACATCCCGCCAAATGTCGTCTAAGTATTTGTTGGAGACCTCTAAGCCAAACACGCCCAGTACTGTCCTGAGTTTCTCTCGAGTTATCTGCCCATTGCCAGTTAGGTCCATGAGCGTGAACTGTTCACGATAATCTGTAAATAAGAATATGTATTAATACTTGTCAACCATTTAACCTTTGCAATGGAGGAATTCAGTTTTAGCTATGCCCCGCCAATCTCTCGATAAGTTCCACCTACACACGCCCCACACCCCTCCCCCACCCCCTTGTTGAGATAGATCGATCGATCCCTGAACTACCTGGCTATCAATTTCCAGAAAACTATACGGGTAAGATGTTGAATATTTTGAAACTAATTTGACTGGGTGCTGTTGCTGGCTATGACAACAACAGCGCCCAGTCAAATTAGTTTCAAAATATTCAACATAATCTTTATTAAATATGAAAGCCATGCAATTCGAACAAAAACGCATAGTCCGTCATCGTTTACAAGTTCGTGACGAAATTATCTACGTCATTCATGACGTCATTGATCATGTCGTCAGCGAAGCGCCACGTAGTTGATTATGACGTCATATGATTGATGGATAAACTGGAAAAGTCCATTCCTGTATCACAACTTAGAGGAAAATATGCATGAAAATGGTTGACTGTTTTAACTCTGTCGCTATAGACTGTTGTTCACATACTCTGTCATTTTTTTTTCTTTTTCACCTTTTAATGCCCTCAAAAAGTGGGTCCTTAACCCTGTAAACCCTAAATATCGATTTCGAAAACTCATTTATGATTTAATAAATGTTACGTTGAGTATTTTGAAAATAATTTGACTGGACGCTGTTACATCATGATGATGACGATGACGATGATGATGTTGTAGGTGGTCGTGGTAAAGGTGGTGGGCATGGTGGTTGTAGTTGTGGATGACGGCGACCGCGACGATGATGACAACGACGACGACTGCGACGACAGCGACAACGGCGGCGACGACGACGACGACGATTGTGATGACAGGAGTGACATATTTTCAGCCAGCGGTATCCGCTTTTATTAATAAACGATTTAGCTAAATATATTACAATTTCCTGTAATAGCATCATTCCTCGACCTGTGCCTGAGTGGAGATGGCATCGCCATGAAAACCAAATTTCCAAATACAGAACTAGACGAAGATGATGATGATGATGATGATGATGATGGCTGTGGTGGTAGCTGTGGTGATGTGAGTAATTGTGGTCGTAGTCGTGGTCGTGGTGGTGGTCGTAATCGAGGTCGTGGTGGTGGTCGTAGTGTTAGCCGTGGTGACCGTGGTAGATGTTGTACTGATGATTATGATGCTGACGTGCATTGGTATATCTGATTGCCGAGTTGATAATTTGATATCGAGTGCCCCATGTGACACACACATACTTTGTAACAACAGCATCTCTGACGCACATACACCCACGCATGCAATGTATGCCCAGATATATACGCGCAGATACAAATATACATATTTACGTCCAGAATTCCAACTAACTCAGTATCAAGAAAGCTATATATTAAAACATGCGGAATATTTGGAAAAAGTACTTCACTCTTCAATACTAAACCATGTGCCTGTCAGGTTTGTGTTTGACATCTAGTGGACATGCGTCAATGCAGAATATTTGAAAAGGTACTTCAGTCCTTAATACTAAACTCTGCTTCTGTCAGGTTTGCGTTTGACATCTAGTGGGCATGTGCCATCCGGATAATACAACTACGTATAGGGTCTGAGAACGCCTAGCTCTTGTCACAACGGGAGACTTGACAACTTCGGTAGATTCTCTATGTATGTGGTTATATTATGCTTGCCCATATTTAATTCATTCTGCTCGCTTATCTGTCTGAACATTTGGCTACAACCGCGTTTGTAATCACACCCGTTCACGTGCCGTCTGTCTGTCCGCCCGCCCGCCCGCCCGCCCGCCCGCCCGCCCGCCCGCCCGCCCGCCTGCCTGCCTGCCTGCCTGCATGCCTGCCTGCCTGCCTGCCTGCCTGCCTGCCTGCGTGCGTGCGTGCGTGCGTGCGTGCGTGCGTGCGTGCGTGCGTGCGTGCGTGCGTGCGTGCGTGCGTGCCTGTCTGTCTGTCTGTCTGTCTGTCTGTCTGTCTGTCTGTCTGCCTGCCTGCCTGCCTGCCTGCCTGCCTGCCTGCCTGCCTGCATGCATGCCTGCCTGCCTGCCTGCCTGCCTGCCTGCATGCCTGTCTGCCTGCCTGCCTGCCTGCCTGCACCCATCCACCCATCCATATATCCATCCATCCACCCACCAATCCACCCACCCATCCATACATGCATACGACCAGATAGTTTGTGTCGTAACTAAAACGAGGTGCGTGTATATGTGTGTGCGTGCGTGCGTGCGTACGTACGTACGTACAAACATACGTACGTGTGTTCGTGCGTGTGCGCATGCGTGCGTGTGTGTTTGTATGTGTCTTTAGATGTCCACCCAGTCGTTTTCTTGTTTATTTGAGGTAACATAATCTACTTCAGCTCTAGGAGTTTCGTTATCTCCGTGCGTGAAGTGTTCCTACATTGTGTATTCAAGGGTATTGTGACATTCTTACCGATAATAAGTACGATGTGTCAAGTTTTGATTTTCATGAATGTATCTATGTGTATGGTTTGGCTCCGTTGAAGTGTGACCTTAAGCTGGCATGGTAATAATTGTGTGCGAAAGTTGCGTGCTCACTTTGACAACATAACTATTATTTAACCCTCACAGTTCTTCAAAGAGATTAAACAGTGTTTATAGTAAGTGTCCGTTTGCAGACTAAGGGAAGTTTATTTTTGAAAATTCATCAATGGAATGACTGGCTCGTTATCAAGCCAGTCATTCCAGTGATAATTTTTCAAAAAAGTCTTCTCTTGATCTGCAATTTCCCAAGACAAATGGAGACGACATCTTTGGCCAGTACGATGGTTAAAGTGGCAGCAAAAGCGCCAAGACAAAGTAGTTTCAAAATGTTCAACAGAATGTGTATTAAATAGTAAACCCGCCAAAGACATACAATTCGTACACTTGACGGACTATCCAATGCTTATGACGATGTATTTCTGTCAGTTATGATTGTGACATCAGCCTATATGTGATCGCGTAATTAATTATGGCGTCATACACGTGATCAACCGATTGGATTCATCCATTGGTCCCTGTCCAGTTCCGGCCCAGTAACCATCGTTATCGGGCTATATGGGTGGGGAATATCTCAGTAAAATGTCTTATCTATGAAACATAATTATCAACTTACTATCCAGTTCCCTTCCATTGATGCCATTTACCTGAAATGGGGAAAACAATTCAATTACAAT
Source organism: Chaetoderma sp. LZ-2023a (assembly GCA_034401795.1). Lineage (NCBI taxonomy): Eukaryota > Metazoa > Mollusca > Caudofoveata > Chaetodermatida > Chaetodermatidae > Chaetoderma > Chaetoderma sp. LZ-2023a. The sequence goes on from CM067373.1 coordinate 107,348,533, forward strand.
TATTTTATAATTTAACGTACAACTTTGTATTAATAACGGAGTATGGCGCGTGTAAGTATGAGGTGTGCATAGAGGATGTTCTAGATAAGCTGGAAGCCTGCCACCGCAAACCTCTTCGTAACATCATCTAACATTGATGGCCGGACAGCCTAATCGCCAATGGCACACATACACTATGCGCGATACGGGTCTACCGTCAATAAATGTCACCCGACAAAGATGGATGGCCATATTCTGCGAATGCCATCAGAAAACTACGCACACCGGAACCCCTAGATTGGAATTCTCCCTACCAACATCTATAAAGCATGTCGAGGACGCCACTGCTCAAAAATAGTAAACATGGCACGTTGCAATATAAAAGACACAGGACTGGATACACTGGAGGACCATGCAGAACCTAAGGGAGCGCGACTGATGACACAGATTAGTTGCCACGTGAAAGATAGATTGCAGCTACAGAATGTTTTCAAATTACTGCTGTAATTAATACATAATAATTTATACATAGGGCAGATATGATAGATTATGTTTGGAGGGAAGGGCATAACTGGCTAATCCTGTTATTTTCTCCAGTTGAATTGTTCTGATACATTCACAATTCCATAGATGTAATATTTGGTGCAATTTTGCTTGCACGGTTCTAATATCTTGTGTGGTATATGCTTTTCTGGTACATTTGTGAATACGTTTCCTAATCCAAATGAGTATGGATATTTTCGTTTATCGTATCAAATCGTATCATAGCGTATTGTATAGTACCGGATCAAATCATAGTGCATCGTATTGTATCGTATCGTATTGTATCATATTATATCGCATTGTGTCCCGTCGTGTCGTGTCGTGTCGTGTGGTGTCGTGTCGTTGTGTCGTATCGTGTCATGCCGTGCCGTGTCACATCGTGTCGTGTCCTCTCGGGGCACGTGTGTTCGGGTCGGCTCTGGTTGTGTCGGAATGGATCAAGTCGGGTGAGGTTGAATTGGGTCGGGTTGGCCTGTATAGTATCGTATTGTATCAGGTCGGTTGGGTCAGGTTGATCTGGTCGGGTCGAGTCAGGTCGGATTTGGTCAGTTCAGATCACGTTGGGTTGGTTCGTATAATAAACATCATTATTCCAAACGTATTGAAACCAATAAGGCCCAGTTATATGTTTACCCTTTCACCGACAAATCCCTAAATCAGTACATTTTGCCGACACATACTAGTACGTGTATTAGTTGATATGACTAGAATCTGTTCAGTGCTGTCCAAATCAGCCATAGCGTCCGGTCATAGTAATTTCAGAACATTCAATAGTTGTTCATGTATTGTTGTTGGGAAATCCATATACTGGGGAATTCACTGATGAAATGGTCAAAAAGCGCAATGTGTGCACGGCTGCAGTGACGATACGAATTGCGTGTCAGTCATAGATCCACAATTTAATAATTTTTGAATATTTTGATACTAACTTGACTGGTAAAATGCACAATTTACTTGGTCTTTGTGGTATTTGCAATTGTACAAATTGTATGTCATTAAGAAATTCGCCAAAAATAGTTGACTATTTTGGAACTAATATGATTGGGAAAAAACCCCAACAAACCCTTACCTTAACTATACAATCAGAAAAAAGAAGATTTATTAAAATATATATGTATCTACAAAAAAATACAAACTGATTATTACAATGGAAATATAAAAACTAAAAAGGGGATGTAGACTAATATTATTATCTTTAATTTATTATCACGCATCATTTATTATCATTATTATTACTACCATTATTATCACCATTATAATCATTATTCTTATCGTCGTCGTCGCTGTCGTCGTTGCAGCAATTGTTATAAGTCTGGGTGTCGGTCGATCTGTCGGTCGATGCGTTTACCATTACCTTATGATAAGAATAAGCATGCACACGCTCACGCTCACAATCATGTGTACTCTCACTCACACTCGCTCGCATACACGTGTGCATCCACTCACGCACTCACATAGATACTGGTGCACTCACACATTTGATATACATTGCAATACGCAATCTAAATAATAGTTATCATGTTTGACATCTTACTTTTTTACACTTAACCATCTCAACACTGAAATCCCAGTATTAACATTCAAATACAACCTAACAGGTAGGCCTAAGTTGTTGCATACTTTGAAAATTATTTGGCCGAAATCCGTTGGTGCCTTAGACAACAACAGCCTCCAGTCAAATTAGCAGCAAAATATTCTTCTCAGATTATCTGGCATTGTAAAGATTTGTGGTTTTTGCTTCGCTTTACATATCTGGGTGTTTTCGCGTTCAAATGACTAGGAAACATCGGCCTACAAGAAAATAGAAAAAAATCTTCTTTTTCTGATAGTCTAGTTACGTAACGATAAAGTAAAAGTTTGTTTGGTTTTTTTCAATCATATTAGTTCCAAAATATTCAACTATTTTTGGCGAATTTGTACAATTGCAAATACCACAAAGACTAAGTAAATTGGGCATTTTACCAGTCAAGTTAGTATATATATATATATATATATATATATATATATATATATATATATATATATATATATATATATATATATATATATATATATATATATATATATATATATATATATATATATATATATATATATATATTTATTGAATAATAATAATAATAATAATAATAATAATAATAATAATAATAATAATAATAATAATAATCATAATAATAATAATAATAATAATATTTAGTTAGCTGAAGAATTACCCTCCGTAAATAAAGATTATTATTACTATATTGTATAATATCATATTGGGTCGGCTGGGTCAGATTGTTTCAAGTCAGGTCGGCTCGCATCACATCACATCGCATAGCATCGCATCGTATCACATCAGATGGGATCAGATCCGATCAGATTGGATCAGATCAGATTGCATCGGGTTGGGTCGGGTCAGAATGGGTCAGGTCTGGTCTGGTCTGGTCGGGTCGGGTCGGATCAGGTCGGATTGAGTCGAGTCAGGTCGGGGTGGGTCGGGTCGGGTCGGGTTGGTACGGGTATGGTCAGGTCAGGTCAGGTCAGGTCAGTCAGGTCAAGTCAGGTCAGGTCATCACATTTTATCGTATCGTATCGTATCGTATCGTATCGTATCGTATCGTATCGTATCGTATCGTATCGTATCGTATCGTATCGTATCGTATCGTATCGTATCGTATCGTATCGTATCGTATCGTATCGTATCGTATCGTATCGTATCGTATCGTATCGTATCGTATCGTATCGTATCGTATCGTATCGTTTCGTATCATACCATAATGTATCGTATCATATCATACAACCTTTCCAAACATCACACTGTACTAGCCGGCTGTTTGATAAGATCAGCAGCAGAATAGTGATATCAGCATTATTATTTTTAAGTTAGATTCTGCGACAGCACGTTTTAAGTTGTTTCTATGATCGACTACACTAACAAATTGTGACGACATCTTAAGGGGGATATGAACAAATCCCGCAGACTAGACATATATGAAGCATACATATAACGCGATGTGTTTTCCATTCGTTATTAAATACTCGACGAATCGGCCTGCCATCAACATACAAAGCAAAATAATCGATTAATAGTACACATGTATCTATAGTTGAACTAAATATCAACCGTAATGTACACATGCAAACAACATCAATTTTTGCTATTTGCGAATGACACTAATGTATCTTGGTACGACAATAATGGAGTTACATGGTACGTATAGGCCCATAAGTGTATCGTAACTGACTTGCACTAAATACACTAGCGTTGAATGAGGACATAACGTAACGATCTATATACGGTGATTTACGATGTCAAGGAAATTGGGAAGAGCAAATATCTCCTAAATCCATTTTATTAATAGCAAAAAGAAAATGGATGCCCCATTTGTGTCTCATTTGTGAATACGAGTGGACAACATAGGGTCAATGATTTGGACTTTTAATATCTGGCAAAGCTTCTTGCATAATGTATGTATATTATCAAGAACAAAGAAGGAAGTTAATCTTAGCCCTATAACAGGCATATCATGCAAAACGGCTTCTGCACTGGTCTTGACAAATGTTCATTTGCAAACCAAGAGAATACTATTTTTTTGAAAATTTACCGCTGGAATGACTGGCTCGATAAGTGAGCCAGTCATTGCAGTGGTAAATTCTCAAAAATAGTCTTCTCCTGGTCCTTTAAATGGACATTTTCTACGAGAAAATTGAAATTTTCTTGAACAGATTCAAGGCTTAAAGGGTTAAAAACCTGTCACATTTCGATCCAAATTCGTATATTTTTGTACTACTGGACTTTACTGATCAGTAAACACACGAGTCGTTCATTTCTGTTTTGTACACGGACTGATGGTGTATTGGTTTAGAAATTATCGTTATGAATTCTTTCGACAGCTTTGAAGTTTGAATAAATTGCTCCCGTACATATTGGTCCATATATCGTCAATGTTATTATTATAAAACTTTTATTACCGTGGCTGAGGTGTGGGAGGAGATGTGTACGATATACTGTGTTAACAGTGTCAGGTGTCAAATTTATATCATTGATTGGTAACACCCATGTCACGTACTCCGTTAGATGCACACTTTCATCTTGTTTACGTGTTTATGTGGAACATCTATGAACAACGGGAACATGTTGAAATGGACTTGCTGGACAACAAGTGTGTCTTTAATCGACTAGGAAATTATTGACTCACCATCCGCCATACTGCTTAAAACATCATGTGCATTAGAGCATCGTTGTTGAGCATGGTGGGATCCACTTTGCCAGAATCGTATCCAGTCGGAATGTGTTGGCATCTGACAGCCAGCATATTTTCATTTCAAAATGGATAGGAAAATCATAATGTAATGTGCTTAATTTATAGGCGCTACACCTTTGATTCTGAGATGCGTGAGCAAAGAGGAAGAGGACCGACAGATATTATTAAATGCTTTGATTCGCTTCATTTACGTTATCCTAAAAGATGCAATTATATTTACTAGGTAAACAGCTTCACAATGATTGCATTATGCTTGTCGAATATAATCACCAGAGGTGGAACCCTCTTCCCCCTGTCCAAATTCTTCTTCGGAGAATTGTTCATGAGACCTACCACATCAAACACGTTGCCGGTTTTTGCATTAGTGAACACATGGTTAATTCAATGCTCATATATTTTAATATTAACTTTATTGATTTTATGTTGAAATTCATAACAGCTACCATTTCGTAATTTGTCATTTCCCACTGATTTTCCTTGGTTGGAAATGCCCTAACATGGTTTATGCCGGCAGATACTTGCTCAAGGACAATAACACTAAATACTCTGATTTCACTCTAAGTATTTTAGGCTCCATATACTCGTAGATACTTGCCCATGCAGATACTTTCGTAAAATGGTCCATGATAAAGAACACTTTTTGGAATTCGTTAGGATGAATCATCGTTATATCTCGTGTCATGTAATGGGAGATTCCAATTTATCCATTAATCATATGGCATCATAATAAACTACGTAACGTGTAGGCTGACGTCATAATCAATGGCGTCATGAATGACGTAGATATGTTCGTCACGGACGCTTAATGGACCTTTCCATTTTAGCTATACCCCGCCAATCTCGGGCGAAGTTCCACCCACACCTCGCTCCTGTTAGGATCGATCAATCTCTGGACTCCCTGACTATCAATTTCCAAAAAGCTATACAGGTAAGATATTGTATATTTTGCAACTAATTTTACTAGGCGCTGTTAATGGCCAGCGTCCGGTCAAATTAGTTTTAAAAATATTCAGCAGCCTGTTTATTAAATAGTAGAGACATACAATTCGGACAACGTGTCAGACTAGTAAGAGTTAAAGACGGGCCAAATAGAATCAGTCATGACGTAATAATTATGACGTCATCATATACGCCGCTTAGCTAATTATGACGTCATATGACGGCAGATGATAGATGGAATCTCTGAAATGTGAATTGGGAACAGCACCCAGTCAAACTAGTTTCAAACCATTCAATAGCTTACCTGTATAGTTTTCTCTAAATTGAGCTTCTGAGATTGCAGGGATCGATCGATCCCAATATGAGGATTAGGTAAGTGTAACTGGAACTTAGCTAAAGATTGGCGGGGCATAACTAAAACTTGATTCCTCCGTAGTATTTTTTCTACCGCCAGTTGGGGTTTTTGTGATACCTAAAGATACGAACAGCATGTAGCATCAGCAATATTGCTGTACCTTCAACCAATATACAGTGTATGGTACATTTACTGTACTGCTGATGTAGTTGTGTACTTATAATGCATTGTGCATACACTTTGCATGCCAAAACCTTGCATTCGATGTACTATTGTCAGGCGCTATGGATGGCCCGTGCATTTTGTAGTCAACCTAAATGATGTGTTCGACTTGAACGTAATTAAAGGGATGCCAATCTCATCTCAAAGTGTGTACTGCACCGAGTATGGTTTATAGATTCCATATCAACTATGTCCGGTCACATCCCCTTATCTGTATCACAATTATCTCCTTAGTAATATCGCGTAAATGTTGAACAGTGATCGACACCATTTTGTCCCCTCAAGTGATAGAGCGTGATGTCATGTAAGTGCCAATGCATTACATTCTTTATTATGCAATGGCCATCTTATTGAATATTTTGAAACTAATTTGACTGGAAGCTTCCAGTCAAATTAGTTTCAAAATATTCAACAGCTTACCTCTACGATGTCTATTACACTACCCTGTCAAACTATAGGTGGTGTCTCTATGACTGAGCGCATATACCTAGGCAGCCACGCTAGGTTTTGTTCTGATTGGTTGAAAAGTAAATCATGACAGCCATCATAGGCTTTAGACATGTATCAACATTTAGCTACTAAAGCGTGAATACCTTCGTCGTCAGCATGATGAAAAGCTAAAACGTCAGTTTCAGCTGAATGGGTAGTATAAGATAAGATGAGACTTCCTTTAATTATTCACTTGACGAAGATGTAAGCTGTGGTATTAGGGCCAAATTTTGATTAACGCTTAAGCGGAATTATTAACGCTTAAACGTAATTTTTAACACTTACGCGGAATTAGATTTTCGTTTAAGCGTAATTATTAACGTTTATGCGAAATTGGATTTACACATAAATCTAATTTCGCGTAAGCGTTGATAATTATGCTTAAGCGAAAATCGAATTCCGTTTAAGCTTTAATCATAATTTTGGCTCCAATACCGCGCCATAGTAGGCTACATAGCTGTTGGATCTTGTCGATAATTTCCAATTATTTTCCCGCTATACATCCTAATGACTTTGGTTACATCGCAAAGTGTGTTGGCATGAATACTGGTAAACAAATTACTGTGCACATTACTTTTCTTAGCAATTACTGTTATTTTATCCCTTTCAGCACGGCGTTTTAGATGCTAATTGTTTATGCAATAGACTCTAACAGATATTATGTAATGTTGAACGTGTTGAGGCTAAATTCAATGGAGTCTGTTGTTGATTATGTTTCCAACATATTCTAATCAACTTCGTTTCAACATTATTTCGGGTTAAATATATGTTTTACTGCTGTTGGTGAATCTCAAAATGGGGTAGTCATAGGCAGAATGAAAGCGGTTGCTTTAGGATTTGAAAGGGAGTGAATAATTGAAGATTGGAACTTAGACAAAACTGAGAGTAACATAACACACTGAATTGTTTGAGTGTCTGTCTAGGCGTAGGACTTGTTGCATCTGCCGTGCACTTAGTCATGCCAATTGTGCGCCGTAGTTATTAAGTGGGTGTTATTATTCACGCCATTTGTTGGGGAACATGGAGCCCAATTATGTGCAGATAATAGGTGTAGATATGCATTATGTAGACTGCATTCAAGTTGAATAGACAGACAGCCATGCAGCCATGCGGGACTAAACACATCCGAAAATCTATGACTAAGGCCTTGCTCATACCCACTAAACCCATGTGATTGGGGATGGACAAAGGATGCAAATGAACACTGGGTACCTTACTGGTCAGCCCTTCCTAAGGCTGCAATGTCTTGCAAAGAATTAATTAAATGTGGCTGCAAAAAAACTTGTAAACCCCCTTGTAAATGCATAAATTCTTCCCTTTCATGCACTGAACTGTGCACTTGTGGTGGCTCATGCTATAGATAGAGTGATATTAATACACAACGAGTGCACAACTCAATTGAAATATGTGATCCTGCCAATGAAATTCAAAATATAACAATTTAGTTGTAAATCCTGCTTTTTGCTTGTGCCATATGGAATATTGATATAAGGAAATAAGCTATGTAATCACGTCACCTTCTTGGGAAAGTAAACATATAAAAAGTCGCCTTATTCATCTATATATGTGTCCTAGAAGGTAGGGTATTATATACATAAGTTTCGAAAGCAGCCATGATAAAATTCAAAATGGCGGCTAAAATATGCGTATGATCATGTGTGTCCTGGTCTTATTGGATAGAGCATACAAAAATCTATATATAAGTCAATTTTCATGCCTGTTTCACATTTTGAACGATTTTGGTCAGTTTTCGACTTAACCTACTAGACTAACTGGAGAGTTAATCGGGAATAACGCCATACCTCAGTATTGCGTTACGCCGGTTATGTCTATAGTGAGAACACGGCCTTAGGCTACGTTTCCATCCATCTGCAATCCGCATACGCAAACCTCACACGCAGTACGTGTAGCGACCTAGATCGTTTGGTATAGCGTTATTCCTATAGAGGCGTTCCCATTCATCAGTAAACACAATCCGTTTATTACAGGATAAACGGATGACCAATGCGTTAAAAACGTGTGTGTATGCGGATTGCGGGTGAATGGACACGTAGCCTTAATCAGGAATAATGCCATACTTTAGAATGGCGTTATTCCTGAGTAGGTCTTCAGTGAGTACACGACCTAAATATATGTCGCATGGCAGGTTGAGGGTGAAAACATACTAAGGCCGTATTAACATTTGAGAGATAATCCGGAGTAACGCCATACTGAACGGTGGCGTTAGTCAGGATTAACTCTCTAGCCTGAACACGGCCTAAGTCTCTCTCTCATTGCCTAATCCTGTTTAAACATGTGGTGTACTATATACCGGCTAAGATATATCTGATATATATCTTTGCATTCACACTGGTGGAAGATAATCCTGGACTGGACGGTGGCGCTACCTGGTGGAGAGTGAGATGAAATGATGGTGGTAACGCTACCAGGTACATTTTGAGTGGATAGGTTGCGTTCACACATGGAGGCAAATCAAGGAATAATGATATATCGGAAGATAAACCAGCGATTTTGTCAGATTAAGCTTCCGGAATAAGTGACGTATTTATTCCGAGACAAGAGGCATATCAATGAAATAGCGGCTGCGTGAGAACAAGGCCTTACACCACATGTGTTTCCATAGAGACCACAAAATTAGCCGAAAAAAGAGAAGAGATATATAATGCTATATATTGGCTAGTTTAAAAGCAACCACCCATTTATCAGTCTATCTATCTTTACTGACAGTTACTGTCTTACCGAAGTCAATTTTGGATCGTTGGCCGGTACCGTGTATTCCGAATTGTGTAGGTGATTCCCTTTTAGAGCGCCATTGGGAACCGATTCTGTTGTAGTCGTTGGGATCTGCGTCATGGTGACCACTCAGCGCCTCTCTGTATAACCCGCTTTATAGAATTAAAAATTGTATCTTGTCAATGTACCGATATTCTTGTATGAAAAGATAGTCCTATAATCTTTATCTCACTGCCAGTATATGGTTCTGCAATATTGTATTTAGCCCCTGGTAAAATTGAAACCTACTAGACATACTATATTAACGCTTTGCTGATCAGTAAAGCCGGCTAACTAACTACACTCTATGCCTCAAAATGGTCACTCCCCCATCGCCACTGTTGTCGTGGGTAAACTTGGCACACCGTCTCATTTGATTAAAAACGGAAACACTGAAACTAGACGCCCGTGTACAGGTGCCAATCAGATGACCATATGACCAGTTAGTGACCCGTCTCAAATCTAAGGCACAAAACACACTATTATATTATATTAAATTTACACATTTATATCTTTTAAACAGAGGTACGCTTTTCGTTGTGAAATAAAGGAAACCGGATTCAAAATTACAACGTTTTAGCCGTCCATTCCTGGTTTCTAAGTGGCTAAATCTATGATAATTAACCACGTCGCTATTGGATGGTAGCCGCGATTTCAAGTGAAGAATTTCAATGCTGGTAATGTGATTATATATAATTATCTTCGTTTCCGTTGCTCGTCACTGGTTAAGATTTAAATTGCGTTTCGTTCGTGTCCTTATTGTGAATAAGCTACAATTCTCACTACACTCGCAGGTGTCTTGAGATAATATACTCGAGTATATGTATAATACTATATATCTATTGGCTGTTTCGTTAGATAGTGTTTAACCATTTCAAATAGTATATAATTTTAAATCAATCCTACGGGTAAGCTGTTTTGTATTTTGAAATTAACCATAGGCAGCAACATCTTCCAGTTAAGTTAATTTCAAAATATGCAACATAATCCTTCGCGCAACGTAAACTATATCGTTGATAATATGTACGCCATTACGAGTTAACTCGATAAAGCTCACCTGCCCGGCGTCCCTAGAGCGACATAAATACACTTGTTTCAATATTGTCACAGGTAATATACGGCTTCCCTACGTTTAATAGGCGAAAGCTAAGCCTTTATTATCGTCATTAATTTTATAGTGTTTAACATATTAAAAACGAATACTAAGTCACTCTCTCTACTCATGCAAAAGATATATAATCTGATTTTTTTCGCAAAGCGCACGTATAACTGTTTAACAACATAGTCGTAAACGTTGTGCGACTCACCTTAAACCCCTAAAATTGGCACTGAATGAAACCTTCAGACAAAGTCACGTTGGCGTGTTTGTAGATTACTTATGTCCATTGAAAAAATTAATTTGTATATTTGCCTTCAAATTCGCTCAATACCAAAATAATTCCCGCGCACACACTTCAGTGACAAAACCGTCAGGTGTGGTGTCGGTGTCTAAAGTGTGGTTTAGTTCGTTTTTCGTGTCAAACGTAGAGCTTTTAGTTCTGAAATGCAACGTAGGCCTAGATGGCGACAAAATGACTAGGCAAGACGACATTCTGCGTAACACTGCGTGACTATACTACGCGAAAGAGATCAAGGAAGTAACCTTAATTTTGACGTAATAAATAATATCATAATGCTTCTCAGGTGAGGAATGTGAGGAATAGATTTATAAGGACATGTGGTCGGAAGACGTCCTGTTTCAACGAACCTTCGCCTATTGTCTCCAAATATATTAGTTTCAAAATAATACCGGTATTTATATCACGAGACTTGTATTAAGAGCCCACCTGTCATTGGTGAGTAATGGAAGCATCTGATCTGTCACTGACTCATCAAAGTATCTGACGTCATTATCAATGGATAAATACAGTTTAACTATGCACCACCCATCTCTAACTAAGCTCTCGGTGTTGCCCGTGTTAGGATTGATCGATCACTAACTATCAATTTCAAGAGAACTATACAGGTAATCGGTTGAATATTTTGAAACGCATTTGATTTGACTGGGTGGGTAGCAACACCGCTGAGAGAGCGAGAGAGAGAGGGGTGGGGGCGAGAGATGGGGGGTGGGTGGGAGAGGAGTGGATACGCCAAACATCCACCCACCCAGACACATACAACGAGCATCCCGGTCTCTTAAGCAAGGATGTCCGCAAAGATTGTTCAAATAAAATCGGACATACTTTAGGCCTTAGGTAATAGAAATATTTGGCAACATCGCTTTGAGCAACAGCAGGACTATATTCACTAGTTAGAAATTAGGGAGCGACTTCCCTTAGTTTGCTTGCTTTGAGAAGAAATACTTGAAACTTGAAAATGTAACGTATTTAACGAAAATATAATATAATACAATGTTGCGAGCATACATCAAAGACAACCCAAACCACCTTCGTCACAAACAACCATCTCAGGTATGTATTGTGCTGTAACTTCGTCGCATTCTACTACAAGAACCATGGGTTGTATGTGTACAAGATAATGTTAACCATTTAAACTTTAAAGGTTGAGGTAGAAATATCATTTGCAATTTTAAACTATGTTGTCGAATGTTTTGAAACTATTTTGACTGGGAGCTGTTGCTGCTTATGGCAGCACCAACTTCCTACCAAATTAGTTTTAAAATAATTAACACACTTAAACGCATAGTTGCATTTAAGTTGAAATTCTGGGAAAGCAGGGTTGAACGCGTTAAGTCCTTGCTCATGAGTATTTGTAAATAATTTGGCTGGAGATTGCTTTGCTCTCCAGTTATTTTCAAAATATTAATTAGGCTCTTGTATTCAACTTTCCAGATTTCAGGTATTTAATAAATCCATTTAAACTGTTTGGCAAAGAATGCATACATTACAATACGATAAATGAGCTATTCATAGCTCGTTGCTGAGGAAAATCTTGTGGCTATCGTATTAACCCATTAACACTCATATCAGCCAAAAATGGTGTCTACAGGGGTCTTGAGAACTGTCCATTTGCAGACCAAAAGAAGACAATTTTTAAAAATTTACCACTGGAATGACTGGCTCGTTAACCGAGCCAGTCATTCCAGTGGTAACTTTTCAAAAATAGTTGTCTCTGTCTGCAAATTGAAATTTTCTTGAACAAATCTGAGGGTTAAAGGATTAAAAGGTCGTCAAACAGAGGTTTTCTGTACAACTTATCAACCATCCGCACACCCCAGACCCATTCATTGTCAAGTACCCTGTAATAATGCTACACAAATATGGTGCAGTGTGTTGCTTTATTCACGTGAGAAAGTGAGTGATATGAATACATTTCGTTCATTAAAAGTTCACATTTATAGTACACAATTTTAATAAGCTATAGATCTAGTTGTAAAGATACTATACGTAAGATAAACTGCGCTTATCATTACGCTACAACTTATGGAAGAAGTTGGATATTAAATAAAAGATACTGAAATAGTTTACTATAAAGCAAACAATTTCATATCATTTTTATTTACATATGCCAATTGAATCATATATTCTACACTATGTGTGCTTTTGTAAGATTAACTGAGAAGAGAGAGAGAGAGAGAGAGAGAGAGAGAAAGAGAAAGAGAGAGAGAGAGAGAGAGAGGGAGAGGGGGGGAGGGCGTGGGAGGGAGGGAGAGAGGGACGATCGAGAGAGAAAGAGAGAGAGAGAGAGACAGAGAGAGCGAGAGAGAGAGAGAGAGAGAGAGCGAGAGAGAGAGAGAGAGAGAGAGAGAGAGAGAGAGACAGGAGTGGGGAGGGAAGGGGGAGGAAGAGACGAGAGAGAGAGAGAGAGAGAGAGAGAGAGAGAGAGAGAGAGAGCGAGAAAGAGAGAGAGAGAGAGAGAGAGAGAGAGAGAGAGAGAGAGAGTCGATCGAGAGAGAGAGAGGCGCGAAAGACCGAGAGAGAGAGAGAGAGAGAGAGAGGGAGAGAGAGAGAGAGAGAAAGAGAGAGAGAGAGAGAGGGAGGGGCGAGTGTGGGAGAGAATGGGCGCGAAGATAGAAAGATAAATGGTGGAACAGGAACGAGTACGATTTGTGTACGTGGCTGACTTTAAATGTTCATAACAGAGCTAGTCACAGCGTATATCAGCTGTACATCAGTGTACATCAGCCCATATATGTTATAATTTAGTATGACGTCATATACGTAAGTAACCGATCGGATCCCTCCATTCAACAATTCCCTCGTTTACTGCACAATCGACCAACCTTAGGCATTGTCATACGAAAGTCCAGAAGGCTCATTCGAAAATCAAAATTCAAAATTCAAAACTCGACTTCGAAATTCAAAACTCAACTTCGAAATTCAAATCTTAAATCAGCTAATCATTAGCTGAAATGTGTACGGCCTGAAATGGTCATGGCCGATGAAAGGCATACTTCACACATAGTGAATTCCAGGAAACAGAACATGCATGAGTAAGGCTACTCCAATTGCTGATGTGCATATGGGCCTCGATGAGAACCATGCTGGTGGATTAATGGTCAGCATGTTCTGGATACTGATTGGCTAAGCACTGCGCATGCGTACTAATCTACCAATAATCTATCATACTTCCTTACGTTATCACTGCTTTATAATATTGGCATATTTACCTGTCAGTCGGTTTTGACAACATAATGGCAAACTAAGCGTAATGAAAAATTCACAGATGACGCTAAAACGGAACCATATAGCTGCAATTTTACTGTATACATTTTCACAAGTAAAATCCCAGGTTTCTGTGACAGCAAACACTCGCTACCGTCCTAAGTGCACTATGGTGGACCCGACTTTTAGCACATGATGGCCGGTAAATTGAAAGGGTGAAAGTCTGAAATCTGGGGCCTTTTTCCTCAACCTACGTCACCATTTGCATGTATAACTATATGTGCGTATGTATGCTGGTTGTGTTTTAAAATGCTACCCCAACACACATAACTACCGCACCAATATAGCCATAGCTACCCTACCCATACGTATCCATAGCAATACACACATATTTCTATCCCTAAGGGCTATTCCCTATACATGTACCAATTACTACTCTAGCCACTATACGATACCTCTGCTTATAACCACACATGTGCATACCCACCAATTATACACACACATCTACCCAACCCACACACTCATAGATATAGCTAACGCTATTCATACACCAATTGTTCTTAACCATACACGAATAGCCACACTACCATATTATAGCATAGCTACCTCTACCCATGTATCCATAGCTAGACAATCCCATATAGGCATAACAGCCCACAACTACGCATACCAACACACGCACAACCCCATTAACCATACACCCATCACTACTATGCCATACCTATGCACCGCAACTACCCATAATAATAATACGTCCACCACTACCATAGGCTAGCCTACTAACGTAACCTAGCGGCCTACTAATCTAGACTAGCTGCTAGCACAGCTTACTCTACAAACTGGCCTAGCCTACCGTACTGGCATAGCCTACTAACCGATTAGCCCAGCCTACTATGGTTTACCAGCCAGCCTGGATTCTGGCCTACCTAATAGCCTAGTCTGCTGGTCTAACAAACAAGTCTACTCTTCTCGAATAGTAGCCCGGTCTGGCGTCCTGGCCTGGCCTACTGGTTTCGCGTACTAGCCTAATCTACTTGCTTACTTGCCTATATAGTGAACTAGCATATTCTGCAAACTTACTACTGACTAGCCCATTTCCAGACTAGCCTATTGGGCTAGCGTACTAGCATAGCCTGCTAGTATATCCGAAGCCATGTGCACCAGCTATGTGATAATGGGATACGTGTATGGGTAGCTATATGCTTAGTTATGTAGTAGAGGTATTTATGGAGAATAGCTGCTATGTGGCGGTATGCGTAGCTATGAGGTAGGGTATGGGTAACTGTGGATTTGAGGTAATTATGATAGCAATTGGGAGAGGGATAGCTGTGCAGTTTGGCATGTGTATCACTTTGGTAGAGTAGATGTTGGGTAGTTGAAGTTACTCCTGCCTTAAGAACTGTCCTTAGCCCAATAGCTAGCACTACATACCACACCCCACCTCCACACCTCCCCCACCCCACACACACACCCCGTACACACACATATACAGCTACCCATGCCATACACCCAATGTTAACCCTCCCAGACACCATAATTTCATACTCATACACCCATATGAATAGGTACATATATCCACGGACGATGCAAATATTGTCTTGGTATACTGTATATCTACCCATACACCCACCCAACACAAAAACTGAAACGCCCATATACCAACTCCAAGCTGTAATACATACCTACACCACCCAAGTATATACTTATGCATCCAACACAAGCACCTATAGGCACCAACCCAACCACCCACCCAAGTACGCCCCTACCGCCCCCCCCCCACCCCCGACGTACCGTCAACTCACGTGCACACACGCACGCATACATGCGCACAGTGCGGGAAGGTGTGGGACGGTGCGTGGCGGAGCTACGTAATATGATAGGCTAGGCCAGGCTTCGATGCTAGATTAGTTGGCATGTGGACTAAGCCAGGATAGTGTATTAGACGTGGCTCTATCCTAGGTCATTAGATCAAGCCAAACTAGCAAAACAGAGTTTGTTGGTCTAGTGGTTCGGTACTCTTTATAATGCTTAGGCAGGCTGGACTGGCAGGTGGTAGACCAGAAGTGAAAGTATAGTTGTGATCCAGCTAATGTATGACAAGAGCTGGATACGTGGCTACTATGGACCGCCGGATTGACTTGGTTTGCAGAAAGGTCTGTGTTTCACAGATCTCAAGTCAGTTCCAATGACAGGCGGGATATTTGCTTGGATCGTTCTCTTACTGATTCACAATCACGCAATAAGTGCTTGATAACACAGATGAGTTCTCTTCACTCTAGTTAAACATTTAATATATTAGATAAATAAGTTACACTTGAACAATGGTATACTGAACTTATAACCACCACAGAATTCAACACTGACATTGACTATATAAATCGGATATTACTGTAAGACGCTTACTCCCTAACGCTTCCTCTGAGTTCAGTGTTCGTGTGACCGATCCTCGCTACATGAGTGGTCTTGTGACCACATCTAATTTACTGACTATAGTGGCAAAGCTGATAATTATACAGGTTTCCTTTTGCGTACGTGAAAGGATTTATCTATAGAAACTCATTTTACAATCCACTATTTACATTGGGTGGAAGGGGTGATGGTGGGAAGTAGCAAACATTTATAAATCGTTGAATAAATGTCAGAAACTTACAACTTCGATAATACTGTTATCAATATATGTAGGAAATTATTAAAATTAGACTTCAACATTATAGTGGTTACTTTGGCAAATCATTCGCTGGTCACTTAAGAACTACACTTTGCCTAAGCTCTGGGCTTATAGCTATGCTTATATAGTCCTATAGCCTAAACCAGCTTTTTATACATCATATTAGACATCAGAATACATCTATAGCTGCTGGAGCAACCACCTGCCTCTTGGACCAATAACATTGTGGTTCGTTAAGACCACGTGTATTAAAAACACCATCTTCTGCCTCGACCAGGCCATGCTAATAGACTAGCCAGTATACTAGCAGGCTATGTGATTACGTTAGCTCAGTAGACTAGGCCAGTCTGTCGAGACTGGGCTATATAAATCCGACATACATACATACATACATACATACATACATACATACATACATACATACATACATACATACATACATACATACATGATGTTTAGCCAGTGATATAGTATGTTAAACATGTCGCTTAGTTAGACCAGTAGGTAGGTCAGTAGGCAATGCCAGGCTATGCGCATAGACAAGCGAATAGACTAGGCAGTCTAGTCTAGTAGGCTATGCTGGTAGCCTAGGACAGTAGGCTAAGGCATTATATATATATATATATATATATATATATATATATATATATATATATATATATATATATTTATATTAATTATTACTATGTGGGTTAGTAGGTTAGGCTGGTAGGCTAGGTTATAATAGTCTAGTCGGCTGACCTATGATAGTAGGCTATGCTAGTAGACTATGCTAGTAGGCTATGCTAGTAGGCTAGGCTAAAAATCGTTGTGCTTGTCTAGGTTAGTGGACTAGGCTAATGTAGTCCTGTCTGCATTGATATTTGTAGCACTGGTTTATTGGGATGGTATGGTAGCAGTGGATGAATGGGTAGGGGTTGAGCTATGGGTGTATTGGTAGAGGTAGATATGGGTATGGGTAGATATGTGCATATGGCATTGGCTAGACATGTTTATTTGGTGTAGAGATAGCTATGCTGTAATATGGTAAAGGTGTATATGGGTGTATGGGTAAGAACAATGGGGCTGTGGGTATGGTAGCGACCAGTGTAAGGTGGCCATGAGTGAGTTTATTTGGATAGCTCTTAGTGTATCGGTGGAGACGAATTGGTTGTTAACAGTATAGATATGGGATGGTATCTGTTTATACATAGGGTTAGCAATTTTCAATATACAAGACGTTTTATAATAGAATGATTTAAGAATAGAATTTCGGAGTCGAGTTTTGAATTTCGAAAACGAGTTTTGAATTTCGAAGTCGAGTTTTGAATTTTTAATTTTTGAATTTCGAATGAGCCCTCTGGGTTTTCGTATTGTCTCATACAGCCGCTATTTCGCTAAATATCACATATATCGGTGATGAAATTTCACCCTCTGACGCCATAATTACAGGTGAATATCTGCGATAATTCTCCATTTACCCTAGCCATTGATTTAATATGTCTGTCATATTATGGATAAGGCGGAATAATTTGCCTTTTATATTATGTTCTATTAGTTTTTTGTCATAGACCCGTCCGCCATTCCTTGTCAAACGGTTTTTCGAAATTAATGAATGCACAGTATAATTTTCTCTTTCTCCTGTTAAAGATTTCAAAGGACGATCGTGTGAATATGTGATCCAATGCTGAATAATGTCCACGAAATCCTGCTTGGTAACTGGGTTTCATTTGGCTATGTAGTAATTCGTCTTGATGGGATGGGTGTAAACAGTTTTCCCATACAACTTAGTTGTGATTATGGCCTATCGTTTTTGGGGACTCTTTGGTCACGCTTCTTGAATATTGGTATATTGACCTTCTGTCGGCTTTATATTATTTTATCAGCCAATGTCACAACAAAATCAATTCGCCTATATTTGTTCGATTAACGATTATTGTTAACTGATAGATGGAGCTCTGAATTATTCAACTACGATATCAGCGGGTGTATTCATATTGACTTGCATAGACTGAGGAATAAGATGACAAAGCGGGATTCGAGTGGATTATTAATTTACATATCAGGTTATATAACTGTAGATAGACAAAATACTGACCATAAAATATGACTAAAATTAAACAAATATTTCTTTGGATTAACTGGTGATATGTATGTTGGTCTGTGTGGCATAGTGCACACGGGTTCCCCTAGAACAAGTAAAGTAGAAACTGGTGCGTTAGACATCTTTCGTTTCTAAGATGAAATATAAAAATAATAATTGTAGTTTTGTAATATGTGTTTACCTTAATGCTAGGATGAAAACATTACCACATTTTGTTGAGAATGACAGCTCTGAATATATACCAGTAAATGAAGATTATGAGGAAGACATTAAGCTTACTCGTTGTTCTTGTGACAAGGGGAAACCTAATGAAAACCGCCATAATTTACTAAATTTCTGCAAGGGATATGCTCTAAGATTTTAAACGGGAGGGTAGGTAAGGATAAGGGGGTGGGCGAAATAACACGTGTAACCTCGAGGGGGCAGCGTGTAGTCGGTTATATTTTATGTTCTAGTAATAATAATGATCTAATTAATGATTCCTTAATTGATGAATGCAATGATCATAAAGTAATTAAATGTACTATATAATGCAATGTATCACATATGGAACACCCCTACAACGCTGATAACGGGATGGTCAGAAATGAAAGATATGTTAGAAAAACGGAATATATCGAAGAATGGAGGGCGAATATTTTATCGAAAGAAATTCAAGAAACGCTTTTAAATAAATGCTGTTCAATATGAATTGGTTATTAGAGGAAATGCAGGTTTTAGACGAGAGCAGGGTAGAAGAGCTAGTTGACTTGTTCATAATGGCCTTAAAAGCGTCGGATAATTAATTGTTTTACAGAATAGTAGTAATGATAAAAAGGTGTCTCGAATGAATAACCGCCAGTATCCGATCGATTGTGAAATCAAAAGGAAACATTTTTTTCAAGCCCTAAACTGGTATAGACGGGAAAAATCTGAAATATCGGTCTGAATAGCGCGTACAAATATGGTTTCTGCAAAAAACAGATTTCAAGAACTGTGCCAGAATATTCAACATAGGGCAACGCGTTTCTCTGACAAAAGAATTAATGAATGCTCAACACGCCAATACGAAGCTATTAAAGAAACCCGTTAATACGAAACTAGAGCCGTGTTCTCTTTAGAGAGTTAATCGGGAATAACGCCATGCTAGTGAGAACACGGCCTAAGAGACATACTGCTTCACAAATTTGCAGAATTCTTTGAAGAAATTAATAATCCAGATAATGGTTATGGTAAACGGCGAACTATCCGAAACATTTATATGCAATTACGGCGTCAGGCAGGGTGAAATATTATCACCAATCCTATTCCCTATCTATCTAAATGATCTGGAGAGTTATCTCGAAAGTAACGCCGTGAACCCAATAAAACTCAACTGTGCACAAAATGATCTAGAAGTATTGTTCAAAATTGTGTTACTCGTGTATGCTGATGACACAATCCTTATGAGCGATAACCAAACTGAATTTCGAAAAACGCTAAATGCTTTTGGAATGTATGCCGATAAATGGAAGCTTAAACTAAATTTTGATAAAACTAAAACAATTATTTTCGGCGGTATTAAACGTTACTATGAAAGATTAAATTTTTACATTAATGGAAATAAAATAGACATATGCGATGAATATAAGTACCTTGGAATTATTATGTCTATCAATGTTAAGTTTACAAAAGTGCGCAAGCACATAAGTGAACAATCGCGCAAAGCAGTATATTCCCTACTCAAAAATGGTCGCTGATTAGATTTACCCATTGACTGGCAACTAAAATTGTTCCACCAATTAGTAGACCCGATCCTACTATATGGCTCTGAAGTAGTTGGAATTGAATGCTGCGATTCAACTGGACCCGGTAAAAACGGATTTTATTAGACATATTTTAAAAGTTAAGCGTAGTACACCAAAGCATATGTTGCTAGGTGAAACTGGCGAGCTACCAATATCTATACAGGTTAAACATCATATAATACAATTTTGGCAAGTGGAAAAGAAACAAAGCTGTCAACAACACGTTCTAGATATATGTTCGCAGATTACTCACAAAATGGAACTCAATATAGGTGGTTAATTAAAGTCAAAAATATTTTAGACGATACTGGGTATAGCTATCTCTGGACACATCAAACTGGACAAAATATAAACATGACGACAAAAAACACCAAACAGGTTCTCAAGGACCACTATATCCAAGGATGGGAAGGACATATGTCAAACTCGTGGAAAGGGAAAACATATCACGCATTCAAAACACAGTTCGAACTAGAATATTATCTACTCCACCTAACCGATTACCAGTGAATAGCGCTTACCCATTTCCGAACAACAAACCATCACTTACCTATCGAAACAGGCCGTTGGGACAGGATAACAAGAGAACAAAGAATCTGTAAATTATGCCAACAGAATGAAATTGGAGATGAATACCATTACTTATTCACCTGCGATTATTAAAAAAAAGAAAGAGCAGACATTTTGCCTAAATCAAGCTACACACATCCAAACTATTACAAGTTCCATAAGCTATTCTCTACGCAGGACATAAAATTGCTAGTAAAACTATCTAGATTTATCAAGGTGATTACACATCAATTCCCTGCTCGTATGAAGACAACGAATTAAAATGCACAATGGCGACGATGACAGACCACAACACCAACGCTAAATGTTAGCGACTACGATGACAAAGAGAATGACAACAGTAGTTTAGACTAGGAACAGCAATGATAGTAAGCGACAATAAAGAAGAAGACGATGAGGATGGCGAAGACGGCGACGATAGGAGCAACACCAACAATGACACAACCAACGATACAAAACATTGACCACGACGACTACGAAATGAATACCAACAACATGAGCAATACCAACAAGAACACCACCAACAAGAGCACCAACAACAAGAACGCCAACAACACGAACAAGATCAACAATAACAACATTTACAACAACAACAGCAACAACAACAACAACAACAACAACATCAACAAAAACAACAACAACTACTACTACTACTACTACTACTACTACTACTACTGCTACTGCTACTCCTACTACTACTACTACTACTACTACTACTACTACTACTACTACTACATCAACTACTACTGCAATAACAACAACTCCAACAAAACAACGGCAACAGCAACGACGACGACAACGACAAACAACAAGAACAAGAATAATAATAACAACAACAACAACAACAACAACAACAACAACAACAACAACAACACCAGCAACAACAATAATAATAACAACAACAACAACATCAACAACAATAGCTACTACTACTACTACAACAACAACAACAACAACACCAACAGCCATATCGAAACATATATATGTGTATATTGTATTCGACACGAAAGATTGTAGATATAATATACTAGCTACTACGTCATGTAACTACTACGTATATATCCTCCATAAACCATGGAACGTGGTCTGGGGTGTAAATAAATCATTTCATTTCATTTCATTAATGAATTGTATTGAGCTGATCCGACGTTCATAATAATGTCACGGATTACCTTAATGAGACCGAAGATATTCAAACTATTTTTGATGAATTAAACCTCTAAATATCCGGCGCCGAAATCCGTATAGCAATAAACCAGCCACATATAGCCTACTAGCACTATTTACAGGCATTTTTAGAGGCGGAAATTGTCCAATAATATGATCTGAAGGAATTTTAATACCAGTTCATAAAAAGGTAGCAATAGACGATGTGCATAACTACAGATGTATCACATTGTCAACCCTTTAACACTCATATCAGCCAAAAACGTCATCTGCAGTGGTCTTAAGAAATGTTCATTTGCAGACCAAGAGATGGCAATTTGCGAAATTTTACGACTGGAATGACTGGCTCGATTACCGAGCCAGTCATTCCAGTGGTAAATTTACAAAAATAGTCTACTCTTGGTCTGCAAATGAACATTTTTATAAGAAAATTTGAATTTTCTTGAACAAATTCGAGTGGTAATGGGGTAATTGCGCTAGGCAAGCGGTTTACTAAGATCTTAAATAATAGATTAAATAAATGGGCAGAAGCTAACCAAGTATATGTAGCCGCACAAGCGGTGTGGGGAGGTGGGGGGGGTGGCTTAGAGCGGCGTTTAGCGCTGTCGGCCATATTTTTATTTGAAGTGGCATTATTTAGGAAAAGAAGCTATATTGCGTTTTCGTAGACTTCACTAAATCTTTTGACTAGCTAGCGCTGGACAGCCTATGGTATAAATTATTGAAACGGTGAGTCAAGTGTAACATAATTAATATTATGATGTTAATTTACAATGGTGTAAAAATGCAGATGCGTGTGAACTCTGAACTATCAGAGGAGTTTGAATGCAATACGGGACTGCGCCAGGGAGAGAGAGTATCGCCATTTCTAGTTGGCATGCAACTCCCGACTTGGGAGAGGAATTCATTAAGGGATAGGCAGATGGCATTGACATAACCTTTCTTAAGCTATTTTTAATATTATATGCTGATGATTTAATCCTAATGTCTGACACAATAAGGGGAATGCAACGATGTTTAAATATTCTGTTTGACTATTGCAAAAGATGGTGCCTAATAAAATAAATGTGGAGAAAACACAAGCAGTGGTATTGCTAGCGGGGTGGGCGTTTAAATTAAATGGATACATTCTGGCATGGTACAAATGAAATTGAAGTTGTTAGCGAATTTAAGTATTTGAGCATAGTCTTCACTATAATAAGGTCATTTAGGCTCCTTTAGCACAAAAACGGTTAGTTGACCAGAGACAGAAAGCAAGTTTCGCACTGAAAAACTATTGCAATAGTTTCGTCGGCTTATATCCACACCGAAAGACGGAATATGGGCGTGATATCAATATTGTTGTATCGCTTTGGAATATACATTATTTTGATGGCTAATAAATTCGCCGATCTTAGGGGAAATAAATTCGTTACACAACTGTTATTCACTTCTCTCGGGAAATACTACGTGTGTGTCATTTAAAACTCTAGGCCTGCTTTAATTCTGTATGCGTAACATGAAAGAAAGATAAACCTGTTTTGTTAACCCACCTTCTTGTTTT
Organism: Chaetoderma sp. LZ-2023a; assembly: GCA_034401795.1. Classification (NCBI taxonomy): domain Eukaryota; kingdom Metazoa; phylum Mollusca; class Caudofoveata; order Chaetodermatida; family Chaetodermatidae; genus Chaetoderma; species Chaetoderma sp. LZ-2023a. The sequence continues at coordinate 107,372,480 of CM067373.1, forward strand.
TAGTGCCAAGTATGCTCGATGAATTAACACAAAACATATTCAAATATTTAATTCTCGTCGAAACAGTTCATTAAATTGCCTTATTAATGACACAAACCATCACCACTCAAAAGTTAGGCTTTTTTAAATTGATAGAAGAATAGTTGGCGTATTTATGTAAACATTTTAAAAATCCGAACTGGATTGGCGCATGCATCTTGCTAGATGGGAGATGCGCTGCTAGACATGCTTGCTGATTAAGCATTGCGAATAGATCGAGATAAATGTAACTATTTCGACTTTCTTTTGACTTGTCAAATAAACTTAATCAAAGTAAGAAAGCCTGCGATTAGTATTTTGAAAATAATTTGAGAGTAATTACCTTCAAAATACTAAACAGCTTACATGTATGATTGAATCAAAAATGAAATTCTATACTTTCTTAATTGAGTGATGATGAATTAACCTATGTCCATAATACAATTATCACGTCAATGATAAGATTGTGTCAAAGATAGGGCCTTTGTCATGATGTATACATGTATTTTACTTTAACATTCAAATCATTCACCCGCCGTAATGTACTGTCCTTAGGCAAAAGTGTATCATAGAGAAATACACAGGTTTTATCTAGGCCCTATTAGATATGCTTTTGGAATAGATTAATGATAGCAGATGTGTTTTCAGATATCCATCTACGTATGTCTTAGCAGTTTAAAATCCTTTTGTATTAATTGTTATTAATTATTAATAGTTTGCTAACCCAATGATTTCCGTTATTATTAAAATATTAAGCACTAATAAATTAACTTGTTATAAAGGCTAACTAGGTGGGTCTATGGTTGGTTGATCATGGCTATGTGGTTAAATGGGTAGATAGGTATGTTGGTCGGTCGGTCTGCTTGGCGGTTGATTAGTCATTTGGTCGATCGGTCAGTCGGTTGGTTAGTCACTTGGTCGGCCGGTCAGTCGGACAGTCGCTCAGTCAGTTGGTCGATTGAGCCATCGATCAGTCGGTCAGTCAGTTGATTTGTGGAACACTGCTAGGTGGGTGGTAGGTTGGTTGGGCATGGTCGGTGGATAAATGGGTAGATAGGTCGGTTGGTCGTTGCGTCGGTCTGTTGATCAGTTGATCAGTCAGTTGGTCGATCTGCCAGTCGATTGGTTAGTTGGCCGTTCGTTTGGCCAGACAGTTATTCACGGAGTAGACAGGTAGATAGATCAGATAGATATATGGAACAGGAGAGCGGGTAGACTGGCAGCTTATTGCGGTGTCAATGATAAAGCTGAAGGGGTCGTGGAGTCCACGCCATAGTCATCTCACTAACATTATCTACAAAATAGTTGTATGTAGAAGGACATAGATTTAATTGAGACAGTTCAATATATTATTGTAACTCAGCTATTGATGGTACACGAGATGATCACTTCATACGTTCAATCGTATCCCTATATGACACAAGTTGAATAGTGCAGCGGCGGCGGCAGGGGCGACGACGACGACAATAATGATGATGTAATCTGGTTTTCTTACCACCTCCATGCTGTCTTGCCCACTGGCGACCGGCATAGGCTCGTTTACGTATTTTCTTGTCATGAGTGGTACTAGATTACGTTCTTGAGGTCTGGTCGTGAAAAACTTAGCAATTTGATGTTGTGGCGTCCTTTGCATGCCTATTACATGTTGGCACCTACGACTGCTAATCCCGTGCTTTCAGAGCAGGCACATTGTCCAGCATTCGCAGAACATATGCGAACATAGGGCATCCCTGCTGCGCTAGCTCCACAGACAGTGGCGTTGCGTAACGTAATTTGTAGAGTGCGGCATTTGACATTTTAGACTGTGTGGCCAGCGATGATTTGCAATGGCTCGGATATACATGCATACATCAAGTTGGTTAAAGAAGGCCTTGGGAGCTGCACAGCTGTTTCAATGGCATAACGTTATGGAAACGTATGCAGCATCATATAGTTGCATCCTGACCTCCATGATAAGTTTAGATCCATAACGTCCAAAATGACTGGAAGGAAAATATGTCTGCTGCACAGCGAGTTCCAATGTGCATAGGATGTAACCCAATATTCTGCTCTTCCTCTACTTCGCAGTTCCCGCTGAAGTGGAGTTGATACCGTTATCATTCATTACCGTGGTGCCGTGGGTAAACTCTGTTTGGCTTTAAGAAGAAGTTTGTAACCTTGAGCTGTTCTGCAAGTAGTGTATCAAACGAACCATTTTCACCATCGAGCATGTCAACATCATCGCATACTCCGTCTCTAGTGGCATATCTATCATTCAGATTGGTGGGGTTGTTCTTGTAGAGTGTTCTCGAACAGATGATGGTGTTGCGGCGATGTAGCAAGTGAAAAGCACTGGTGATAAATTATCACCTTGTGGTGATCCTATTGATTTCTCAAAATGTGCAGAAGGCGTAGTTCGTCATCATTGCACATTGTTTATTGAGGGAAATTTAAGAATCTCTGGTCTCTTGATGGTATCAAATGCCCGTGACATGCTGATTCACATCTTGTAGACGTCCCAAAGCTTTGAAACTGCAATACTACTGATGTCAACATTCGCTATGCCCAGAATATATCAGCGCAGCCACACCCTTTCTTAACACCACACTGCCAGTTTCCAGTAAAAATGTCAATCCTATCTCTGATACGGGATAATGTCCCATTTGACAGAATTTTTTGAATAATGCCATAAAGCACAATCGACCTCAGGTTGGAAAGAGATCCAGGTGATTTCTTATGCGTCGGGAGTGTGAAGAGTGTTCCTTCTCCTACATCATCGATACGGAGTTGCTGTTCATAGGCAGAGTTAATGACGTGCGCGATTTGTGTCGAGGCGGTATTATCTGCATATTTACGTAGTTCGTTATGTCACGATCGAATATATATGGCACATGGATATAAGGAAAACCCTTAATTTCTCGGGAATCTTTCACGGTAAACCGCACAAAGTAAGCAGTAAGACCGTGAAGAGATTTCGCAAAGCCACGAGTGCCACAAAATATCCTCCACTGAAACAATAAATGGTGACAGATCTTGCGCAGGGCAAACATTGTTCGAGGAACTGTATCGCTTGCCTAACCACACATACATACACCCTAGACACAGATTCACGAGAGCATGGAAATTAGTCTCTGGAAATATTTGAGAAACAGTTGAACAAGATGTACCATGCCACAGTGGCAATGCGGAATCTATTAATAGATTTGGGTATGATCTCATTAACATAAACACGCATGACCATATGTGCGGAATGATTCTCAGAGTACTGTACACGGTGGAAATATCTGATGATGAACATTAGCCAAGGTATGTCCTGATGAAGTACACAATTCAGTTCACAAGGTCAGAACCTAAAACCAAGATCCCCTCCCCATAAGCGGTCAGACACCACTGCTATCATGACAAACAAAGCGAAACAAAAAGAAATTCCAGAGAGAAAAGAGTCTCTCACGGTATTAAGTCCATAACACGAAATTGGAGGAATGCTTCACAAGCGGAGTCCAGTCATGGCCAGAATTTGTCCCAGCGTGAGATAAGTGAGAGGCTCCACATACCACTAGAATTAAGTTTTAATCCACGATACGTGAGCTGGTCAATGCTGAATCTTTTGAGACTGGGTAGACTGGAACCTCCTGCTTTAACTAATGCAGGAGTGACGTTCAGGCTGGCGAGTACCGACATATCCAGACATTGCATAGATAAGGGAAATAAAGGAACGGGCCAGAGGGGCCGAAAGTGTCAAACCTAATCCTTTTTCTAACCTAGCAGCCAGATCCCATATTTACTCTGTACCTGCAGTGGGCGATTTCTGCCAGTATGAGTCGGTCCCACCTTACCTAGTCCAATTCTGCGTCAATGTTCTTTACTATTTCAAGCATTTTATCAAACTATATTTACCACAAGAAACTCGGCTCAAATACTAGCTGCCTTGTTACTGTTGTTACCAATTCACTCTAATACTGCTATGTTATTGTTGAGCATCCCCTCCCTCTCCTCCCATCCCCTCCCAACCCCACTCCCAATGTACCATATTAAAATCCCTGTATCTACAATAAACATCCTAGATGGAAGACAATTACAAAATATTATGAAGATCGTTTGTATGTAGAACACTCTAGGAGAAAATAGTACAAATATATTTGTTGCTCCGTCCTGTGCTTACGCCTATACAGGCTTTATTATTATATTACAGATGTTTATATCAGCTGTCACCTTATATATTGTAATGTCTTGTTTGATGTGTAGGGGGGCCATCGATTCATAGGCTCTGCCTTTGATGGACTGCCCGAATGTGATGTATATATTCTATATATTAAGCATGAAATAAATAATTTTGAATCTTGAATCTTGAATCTTAATTCGCTTAGCCCTACAGTGCACCATCTATTAGAGAACAATGAAGAGTTTTCTCTTCGCACGGTTGTCGATCAAAGCAGTGCGATCAATATGGCCCAAGTGTCCAGTTCATCGAATACACCGACACCACTATGGTAGAATGATCCTGGATATGCGGATAATGCAATATGTATATATGTAAAATTCGTGATCTGGCATGGCGACGCCTTCTACAGAACTTATGTAATAACTCACTTCAGAGTAAAATACTAATACTAATTTGACACACGGTGTTTAAATGTGACCAAATGCTACAGACGGGTTCACCGTTACGCCCGAGACTGTGTCCGTGCCATAGCATGCCCAATGCTTGGGCAATGCTTTTGTATCATAGTATCACGATGCCCTGCCCCCCCCCAACACACCTCAATGTGATAGACATCTGACATGAGCAGTTCGCAAGCAAAGTCTATTGCAGTCTGTATTTAAAGGAAGAGTCTATAAAACCGCTGTCGCCATTCAAAGGTTTAGAACACGCTGTGCCCACCCATTATTGTTTTCGTTCTTGATTTTGTTCTTGTTATATCCTTACCTCTTTCATAGGCGAACCCACGCATGCGTAATTGGCTTAATATACAAGCAAATCCAGGTTTTATGATTTATTAATTAACTATACAATGGCATATTGACTACCCATTGCTAACATTTTAATTCAGCCAAAAGAATATATTAGCTTAGCTGTATACGGCAATTGGGGGTGGGTGGGTGGGGAGACTGTTTAGGGATTAGCGATTACTAGTTGATTAACAGTGCAACTGCGTAGGAATATGGCCATATTTCCAATAGAGACCAGGAAAATAAATAACAAACTAGCAATACAAGTGATGTCTTTCGCCATCAGTAGCATCTTAATAAAAACACCATCATCATTTGTCCCGGAATGGACCTTTCCAGTTTTAGCTTTCCACTCCCATCTCTAGCTAAGCTCCACCCACGCTTTTCCCGTGATGGGATCGATCAATGCCCGAACGCCCTAACCATCAGTTTCCAGAAAAGTATACCCCTAAGATGTTGAATGTGTTGAAACTAATTTGACTGGCCGTTCACTCTAGAAGAACCAAGTGCCTGTCGATGTTGTTTCTAAATCGTCAGTATCTAACCTGTATGGTGTTCGTAAAACTGAGGATACTGGGATTCTAGGCTCCAGAGGGTTAATAAGGTTTGCCTGTCTCTATTACTATATAAATCTCATTTATACCAGGCCTTAGAGGACATTAAGAGAGACTCCCAACATAAAAATACTATAATCTAACATTCAGTTGAGAAACCTGTTTTGTAAATGTCGTATAAGCAACAAAGTCCTCTTATCATTTGATTGAAATGCCATCTCTAAAACGTATTCTAAAGTAAAACGCGTAGCTTTAAACTTTAAGTACTTCTATCCAACAATGACCGCGCATTGCTAGGAACAATTAAATCCCCTCTGGGAACTATGTTTATCGATTAAAGACGTACACATTTTATGATCCGCTATTTAAGTTCCTTAATTTATTTCACGCGAAAAACATGAGAAAATCTTTAAATCTACCTATGCAGCTTTTGCTGAGACTTCGTTATTTAGCTACTTGCTACTTTTGAAGTAGGGCTTATATGACCAGAAATATGAAATATAGATTTATAAAAACGGTTCTATTCATGGATTTCAGTATTTAATTGTTACTAGTGAAGTAGGTATAGAAATAATCTCATTCTTTGCATCGTGGTGGGTGGTGGTGGAGGTGGAAATGGTGGTAATGGTGGTAGTGGTGGTAGTGGTGGTGATGGTGCTGGTGGTGGTGTTATTGTTGTTGCTGCTGTCGTTGTTGTTGTTGTTGGTGGTGGTGGTGGTGGTGGTGGTGATGGTAGTGATGTTGTTATTGTTGTTGTTGTTGTTGGTGGTGGTGGTGGTAGTAGTGGTAGTGGTGGTGGTGTTGGTTATATGATTAAACGCACTGGCTCAGGGTCTCCCAAGGTTGGGAGATATTTTTTATTTATTTTATTGTCTGAGATTTGTTATGTTTGTTTGATAGAGGCGGTATGGCTTATAAAATATGAATAATATATATCATTCATTCTGAAGGTTTTTGAAGAGTTAATTTCGATTTAACCAAGATGTCACGTAGATTGGAGTTTTTCTTAAAGGCTATCACTGGACACAAATTGAGAGGTTCTTTCATTTTATCCTGCAATTTATGATATTCATCTTTCAAAATTTCAGAAATTTCAACATTTTTTCGATTCATCTAATTTGCGGTAGTGTTTCGGATTACTGAGTTGCCGATGCGCTTCACGAATATAATTATCCTTACACATTATTACAGTAGCAGATCCCTTGTCAGCAGGCTTTATAACGATGTCATTGTTTTTACGCAAACCTGTTACGGCTAAACGTTCTTGATATGACAAATTTTGATGATTTTTAGGAAATTCTAAATTTTCAGCACGCTCGTTGATAACTTTTATACTATCAGGGATCGCAGGGTCAACCAACTTCGAGTTAGGTGCCCAGTCAGTTTTTTCAACAAAAGGTAGAAAGTAGTTTTTCTTGGAATTTCGAAAAAAGTCTGCTAATTTTACACGGTGAGAAAATTCCCATAAGCCATTATCTAAAGGGGCATCTATGTCGACTTTGGGCCGTGGTGTTGGTATATATGTTAGACCGAGATTTAGCAAAGATCTTTCTGCTTCAGACAATGTAGAACCAGTTAGGTTAACGATATTACCACCCAGGCCAATTTCTGGGTGGTTAGTACCCTGACCCGTAGTTAGTTTACATTAAGGTGAGATAACCAACTATTATACGTGGTGGTGGTGGTGGTGGTGGTGGTGTTGGAGGTAGTGTTGTTGGTGGTGGTGGTGGTGGTGGTTGTGGTCGGGTGGTGGTGGTGGTGCCGATGCTGGTGGAGGTGGTGGAGGTTGTGTTGTTGCTGGCGGTCGTGGTGGAGTGGTGGTGGGTGTTGTGGTGGTGGTGGTAGTGGTGGTGGTGGTGGTGGTGGTGGTGTTGATGGTGGTGGTTGTGGAGCTGGTTGTCGTTCTGGTTGTGGTTGTGGTTGAGGTGTGGTGGTTATGATGCATGTGGTGATGGCTGTGGTTGTGGTTGTGGTGGGTGGTGGCGGCGGTGGTGGCGGTAGCGGTGGTGTTGGTGGTGGTAGTGGTGTTGGTGTTGTTGTTGTTGGTGGTGTTGGTGGTGTTGGTGGTGGTGGTCGTGGTGATGGTGGTTGTGGTTGTGGTTATGCTCTTGGTGGTTGTGGTTGTGGAGGTGATGGTGACGGTGGTGCTGTGGCGGTGGTGATGATGACGTTGATGATGGTGGTGTTGGTTGTGCTCGTGCTGATGGTGGTGGTGGTGCTGCTGCTGATGGTGGTTGTGGTGGTGGTGGTGATGCTCGTGGTGGTGGTGGTGATGGTGGTATATATATATATATATATATATATATATATATATATATATATATATATATATATATATATATACCATTAGTCACAATTTTAAAGTGTTAATCTGAGGGCTAAGGCGTTCACTTCATTTTAGTAACAATTTTTAATGTTTTATTAACGGAGAAAGAACCTAATAGCCTACTAACCGCTTGACCAACAGCTTGTCCATCTCGCTTGAGTGGACTGACATATAGTTCTATCCTGTAGCCCGTTGAAATCCCAAGATCGCAATATTAAGCGCAACCATACACAGAAAACGTCAGGTTGACTATTTTAAAAATGTTTTGTCTAGTGTTGCTACATCAAGTTGCCAGTCATATTGGTTTTCAAAATCTTCAGCAGAATATACGATATTAATAACTATAAACCCATATCCATTTTACCGATTTTATCCAAAATTATTGAAAGGCATATTCATAATCATTTATATAAATTTCTTAGTAAGTACCATTTACTGAATGACTCGCAATCAGGATTCAGGCCAAAACATTCATGCGAGACCGCATTGGTGAAATTAGTAGAAAAGTGGTGGCTTGCGATAGATAATAGTCATTTTGTAGGATCTATTTTAATAAATTTTAAAAAGGCGTTTGACTTAGTCAATCACATTATATTATTAGAAAAATTAGGCATTTATAATTTTTGTCTGCTAACGTAAAAATGGTTTTCCTCATATCTAGAAAACAGACTTCAATAAGTTTCTATTTCTGATAAGATATCTGATCATCTACCGATAGGGGTAGGCGTTCCGCAGGGTTCGGTGTTGGGACCCCTCTTATTTATATTATATGTAAACGATCTTCACATGGGTCTAGATAGCAACGTTGGCATGTATTGCGATGATACGACGGTGCACTGTAATTTTGAAATTTGCCACCGATAAAACAACAGTTCACAACGGATATGGCTTTAATCCAAAATTAGTGTGAAAATAATAAAAAGATCTTGAATAAGGAGAAACCCAAACTATTAATGATAACCAATAAAACCAAGCTAAAGCAGATAAACAAAGACGAAATGAAGATACCGATATTTGCTGGTTACTTAGAAATTGTAAATAAAGCAAAGCTTTCAGGCGTAATTATTAATGGCAATAGTTCATGGGAACAGCACATCAGCAAATTTTGCAACAAGATTGCGTCACTCATTTATATGGTAAAGAAAAACAAGAAGTCCACGGATGTTGAAGAGAGAAACTTGTTTTATAAAGCATATGTCGTTTGCCACATATAAACAGTTTACTGACTAATATTCAACATTCTCCAACACATGTCATTCACTTCAAACATACATGCCAAATGATGGTGGTGATGATGATGATGATGATGATGAAGACGACGACGACAACGACGACGACGACGACGACGACGACGATGATGATGATGATGATGATGATGATACAGCTAATACTAGGCTACTGTTGCAGCTCTTACTGCTACTGCTACTGCCGCTTCCGCTGCCGCTACTACTACTACTACTACTACTACTACTACTACTACTACTACTACTACTAATAATAATAATAATAATAATAAGAAGAAGAAGAAGAAGAAGAAGAAGAAGAAGAAGAAGAAGAACAAGAAGAAGTATTTGTTTTCTTCTTTTTCATGGTCATATCTGCCTTGGAGACAAAGTGTGCCACCATCTGAGCCATTTTGGAACAGCTATACAATTCTTTTACAATTAATGAATCCAATCCAATGTATTAATCACATATATGACGTCATAATCAATTTCGATCCAATGTATTAATCAAATATGACGTCATAATCAATTTCGTCCAATTAATGAATCCAATGTAATAATCACATATATGACGTCATAATCAATTACGATCCAATGTATTAATCAAATACATGACGTCATAATCAATTTCGTCACATCCGGGTTGACGTCACAATAAACTAAATAATGAATGCCATCTTTGTCAGTCAAGAACGCTAAATAGTCAGTCAGACTACACGAAGCGTGTGTATTTACTGTTAATAAACTTTCTGTTGGATAATTTGGAGCCAATTTGACTAGGCGCATCTACTGCCATAGGCAGCAAATGCATCCTCTCAAATTGGTTTCAAATTATTCAGTCAACATATCTTCAGCACAATAAAGGTATATATTTAAGTAAATAAAGAAACAGATTTACGGAGTTAGGGGCCCTACCTATCCGATCGATTCCGACTCAGGCTAATGTTGGATAGAGCTTAGCTAACACTATTATTTAATTGTACATAAATGGGTACCCACATGTGTGCATATGGGCATGCAGGTGTGCGTAAGTCACTTGTAGTCTGGCGTCACATTCAAATAAATCCATAAAATGACGTATCTAGCTCCTTCATGAACAATGATCAAGTCCCGCCAAATGTATTAAGAGTTCCTTACATTTTAAGGTCGTGTTCACACTGGAGTCAATCCGGAATAACGCCATACATCAGTATGACATTATTCCTGATTGATTATCTAGTAAGAACACGGCCTAAGCTGCCATACGCAACAACAGCAGTCCGGACAAATTATTTTCAAAATATTTAACAGCTTAACTGTAAAATTGCCTGGAAGAAAGAATGCGTTTGAGGTAGATTGTCTGTCTACATGTATATCCGTTGTGTATGCGTGCGTACGTTCATGCTCGCGTAATTGTGTGCGTAAGTGTCTGCGTGTAAGTCCGTAGATGTGTGCGTTAATTTGTGTCTATGAGTGTAGGTGCGCAAATTATAAGTAGGCAATCATAATATAAAATATAATAATGCTATTCTTCTTCTTAGCATTAAACTTACATCAATTTTTGTATTTTGTATTTTCCGATATTTGTACAAACATTCAGTGTATATTATATATTATTGTACATAATGTATATATGTTTGAGGGCCTCGTTAACGTCAGGCAATTGACGATTTACCCTCGCAAAATGAAGAATATTATTATTATTATTATTATTATTATTATTATTATTATTATTATTATTATTATTATTATTACTTCATACAGCGTGACGAGGTTTTCACATTTGCCATATAACGTGATAGTGTTAATGAGAACTCGCTATCTGACATCGCGGAACTATTTCTCCACTCCAAAACTATAGTCACACAGCGACCTATTGACCAATCCCATCTACAGCTGCGTAGCCATGATTTTTGTTTGCGCGGCAACATCTGGACGAGACTTAGGGAAGGGGATTTTCTGCGCGTGCGTGCGTGCGCGTGTGCGTGCGTGTGTTTGCATGTGTTGGGGTTCCTTGACAGAAATGCTGTTTCAATTAGATGCTGTGAGGACCGATTTCGTGAATTCTTGCTCATCTAAGTCAAACTGCTACAGGAACAATGATAGAACATTTATTTTGGGGTGCACCAATTAAGGTGGCAATAATCTATTATGCCTTTATCTGACTACGCGCTATATCATCATACCTCACGCCCTGTAATTTCAACACACCACATGAAATTGCTAAAATAGAATACCAAATTTGTTTCCCTTTCGTATATAATTTTAATTTATCATACTCGTTTAATAAAATTTCATTTAAGAACTCGGTAAAGACCGTTCTAAATGAAATCTTACCCAAGCTTGTGTGATAAATTCGATATGAACATTAAGGCAAACTCGGTTGAGATCCTCGCTTTATTTAAGGTTATCTCCCTTTAACAGATCAATCCGATACGGTAACCCTTAACTGATCACGTGTTATTATGAATCATTCGCTTTCCATTAAGTCAGATACGACCCGGTACTCTTTCGGACAATACTGTTGCTGTGAGCCGCTGCTGCCAACAGCAACGTCTCACAGCAACGATATTTTCACACTGGGATATGAGTAGGTGCAACATAGGCCTATAATAAGCAATCCATCTGTATTTCAGCAAAGTTTGATTTGAGGCGTTATGGCAGATAACAGTTGCTACAGTATTCAATTCGTATCAATTGAGCCGTATGACAGGTTACAAGTATTTAATCAGCTTTAAGACGTCGTGGTTTCGTTATTTAATGCAATGCCTCGAAGCAATCTACATTCTTTCTATTAAGCCTGTCAGAAATATTTACCTCTCCAGGTAAATATTGTCAAGATGTCTAAATGTTATTGGTATGCAAAAGGACAGGTCACGGTTCATTCTACGAAAGGAGATATAGTATTCCAATCCCGCATTCTGACTAATTCCGCGTCTTGATATTCCGCCCTTTAAGCTGGCCTTGGCGTTTGACCACTTGACCTCAAAATCAAGGCATTTCCGCTGTCCGCCATGGCTAAGCAGCCACGTAATTTTGGTCAATATTCGTGCAGGTGATTTATCACGCAGCACATAAGTGTTTCGATGACCTTGACATTTGATATTTTGAAGCAACTCCAAAAGCCGATATACTTCTTCTGAAGCTCAAGCTGATCTCCAGGCACGCGCGCACGCACACACATACACACACACCACGATGTTAGTAGAAAGTTAGTTATCAAGCCGGACGCACGCACACATGGCGGGTTTGGGGTGGTTCAGGTGAGCGGGCGGCCCGGCGGGTGGGTGGCAGGGCTGGCAGTGGTGTGGACAGGTTACTTGACAGGTTTCCCACGGGGAGGTTAGTGGGCGGGCGGGATGGTGGGCTGGTGCGCAAGCAGGCGGGCATGCTGGTGAGAATTCGGACGGGTAGGTGAGTGGCTGTCCAGGTGAACGGCCGGGTGGGTGCATAGATAAACAGATGGATAGATGGATAGATGGATGGATGGATGAAGGGAGGGAGGGACGGACGGACGGGGGAGGGGCGGGGTGTGTGGTGGGTGGGTCGGGGACTCCTAGACGGACAAACCGATGAATTAAAATAATATTTGAAGGTAAATAATGAAAGTTGACAACCAAGAATCCATGCTAGATTGTATAGTGATACACAGCCTTCGATAATCGTACTTACAACATGGTTCCAATGTACCAATACTTGTATAGTGTTTTTAATAATTTGAAACTAATTTGCCTGGAAACTAAGTCAGCAAGAGCTCTGCGATCTGAAGGGATGGGCGCGTTGAGCGAATAGGTACAAAAGCGCCATTTCTCCCATACGAGTGCAGACCATCATCAGCTATAACCCTTTGAACCCAGCATTCTCAGAATCTCAATCCCAAGCTAAGCTGTTGAGGTATTTTGAAACTAATTTGAAACGAACATGTTGCTGTCATAGGTATCCAACAAGTCCCAATCAAATTAGTATACACATATTGATCGATCCCCGAATGCCCTAACTGTCGATTTCCTGAAAACTATACCGTTAAGCCGTTGCATATTTTGTAACTAATTTGACTGGATGCCTGCAGCTAGGCAGCAACAGAGCACAGTCAAATTAGTTTCAAAATATTCAACATGATATTTATTAAATAGTAAAGACATACAATTCGTACAAAAACGCATAGTCCGTCTTCATCTATGTTCGTGACGTACTTAACTACGTCATTCATGACGTCATAATGACGTCATTGATTATAATGTCATAATTACGTAAGCGGTGCGTAGGATGATGTCATAGGCAGCAACAGCGCCCAGTCAAATTAGTTCCAAAATATTCAATAGCTTACCTGTGTAGTTTTCTGGAAATTGATAATCAAGGAGTTCAGAGATCGATCGATCCCAACACAAGCGAGGTGTGGGTGGAGCTTAGCTAGAGATGGGCGGGGCATGGCTAAAATGGAAAGATCCATTAGCATGAACATATTCAACAGAATATTTACTAAGCAGACGCTGTAAATGAGATTTCGAATTTGTCCTTTCTTGTTTAAAGTGTTATATTGACCAATAGGTCCTATTGAACTGAGCATTTTGATGACTGTACATTTAATGCAATAAAATGTGTTATATTGCTGTAGGTCAAGCTATGTGAACTAGGTATTAGTAATACCAGGTACCTATGCACCATCATATAGGGCAAATGTTGCCTGAATGTGTGCGAGGTCACAGCGCGGAATGCGTACTCAGGAATGCACAATGTGTCTAGATCTATGCATATTCTCTTCACATTGCGAGGGCATGGGCAAATACGTGCTTTTATTCTCACGAATATATATTTTAAGGAAATGAATAGGAAAATATGTGTACCCATTTTGTAAAGAGTGTTGACGTGCGTTTCCAAAAATAGAACCACTCTGATGTCTCCTTATTATAGCTGCAGTTCACCTAATTATGTAGTGAGCCTTACTCTCCTGAGTCTATGTGATCATGGCAGTAGTAGTAGTAGTAGTAGTAGTAGTAGTAGTAGTAGTAGTAGTAGTAGTAGTAGTAGTAGCAGCAGCAGCAGCAGCAGCACTAGCAGTAGCAGTAGCCACCACAACAGCGGGGGTAGTAGTAGTAGTAGTAGTAGTAGTAGCAGCAGCAGCAGCAGCAGCAGCAGCAGCAGCAGTAGTAGTAGTAGTAGCAGTAGCAGTAGCAGTAGTAGTAGTAGTAGTGGTAGTAGGCAGAGGGAGGAGTACGAGGAGGAGTAGGAGGAGGACGATGAGGAGGAAGTGAGGAGGAAGATAATGAGGAAGAAGAAGAAGAAGAGGAGGAGGAGGAGGAGGAGGAGGAGGACGACAATAACGACAAGGACGACAAGGACGACGGGGACTGCGACGAGGTGGAGGAGAAGGAAGCTGAGGTGGAAGCGAGGGAGGAGGAAGAAGATGAGGAAGAAGAGGAGGAGAAAGATGGTGAGGTGCGGGAGGAGGAGGTATAGGAGGAGGCGGAGGAGGGGGAGGGACGACGAGAACGACGAAGAGTTGGAGAAGGGTGTGGAGTGGGGGGGAGGAGGAGACGGAGGAGAGGGAGGATGACGATGAGGAGGAGGATGAGGAAGAGGATGAGGAGGAGGGGGAGGAGGAGGAGGAGTGAGGAAGAGGAGGAGGAGGAAGAGGAGGAGGAGGATGAGATGAGGATTGGTAAACGTGGAGCTTTGGTCTTGGTAGAGTCAATAATACAGTAAGAACATTGTTAAAGTTCTATTGCAATGCATATATATATAGATAAATAAATAATTCTTACCAATGTCTTGTGTATTCCATTCTTGCTTTTCATATAGGTAGTACTCGTGTGAGATACGGTTCTGGTACTCATTATTCGAGCTAAGTTAGTAATTAATAGTAAATGTTAATAAATTGAATTTATTAATAGCTACGTCAACTTAAATAACAGATATCTAGGCGTAGGCAGAAATATGTTAATAAACAGATTACTTATTTTAAAATATTATTTCTATGCTACCTATTAGGCTACATTTAATTAATTATATCACAATTCAATCTTAATACGATTTTCTTTCCGTTCTAATTCCCCCAGTAATGCGTAAATTAATGGTTATTAGCCCAGATATACACCTTTCAGTAGCCTAAAACAATAAAATACAACCCCTTTGCTTAATCGAACCACACGCGTAAAATAACGAATTGCAAACACAACGTAGATCTATATACATATATACGAAATGGCGTCCCTAATAAATTAGTCATGGGTAAAAAATGTTAATTCTGTAATGACGTAGGTAAGCGACCTCGCGCGATGAACATCATCACCACTTAGGCCTATAATTATGCATTTCACAAAATATTTTTTCCAATAATAGATAGACAGTTTAATTACTGCATTAGCTCGAGGATATATACAATTCATCCTATTATGCCCTGATTCCTATTATAGCCTGCATTTTAGAAAATAAATTTGAGAAGCCCCCCCCCTCGGCCCCCCCCTCCCCTTTTTAAGCTGTTCAAAATCTTCAACGCCTATCCTGCATAGTTCTATTGCGATAAAGATACTGGGATTTCAGGTAAGAAATGGTCAACGGTTCTGGTTGGATGAACGCACAATGTTGCATTAAATACATATTTTAAATGATGTGAAATCTGTCAACATCGGCCAATCATCTGAGGAATGGTCGGTAAATGGTCATTAAGGACCAGTGTGCATATCACGTGAGTCAGTTGTGTTCATTTGTACTCGAATTGGAATAGGCTTTAACTCATTGACCCATGAAGCAAAATAATCTTAATTTTAAGGTAAACCATACAGCTAAACTGTTGAATATTTTGAAACCAATTTGACTGGGAGCTGTTACTGCCCTAAGCAGCAACAGCTTCCAGTCAAATTATCTTCACATTGTTCAACAGAAGAGTTCTTGCATTGTAAATGGCATTTCGTATTTGGTTATTTACATTCAAAAGGTTAAAGATTCGTTTTATTTTTGATGAATTAAAAGCCATTTCCTATGACAGTTAACCTGTATTATGATGGTTAATGACCACCTTTAATGAGCTCGTAAATGCCGCGAACCTGTTTTATATAGGACTTTCTTCTGGATGTAGTTATAATTTACTGACATATTTGTAGGATGGGGTGGCGGTGTTTGGTGGTCCTCCCTCATGAAATTTTGGAATCTAGGCGCTTTCAGAGGAGATCTGCTGTATTTTTTGACGTAAATATAGACGTTCAGGTCGCTGTAAAATTATTCTATTTTACCCATTTTATCTGGGGAAAGGTTTACATGTATGTATGATTACTGTATTCCGCGGTAGTAGAAGAAACATCCTATAGCTGCAATCAGTGTTTCTTCGCTTTTGACCTAAGCCAAAATCTTTATCTTCCTCAGGTCCATTCTTCGTTTGAGTGTACCGAGTCCTGCTTTCTTGAAGTCACCTCACAGCACAATTAACATATTTATGCAATGCCGTTCTCTCCTGGATCTATGTTTTCTGGCTCCCAGTATGCTGAATTTCAAGGCGCTCTGTGCTGGTGTGCCCGCTGGCATCCTTATTACATGGGCAAACATGGGCAATCTTTGCTGGGTGACTTTTACAGACAACGGCGATGTATTACACATCTTGTATATTGCATCGTTGGAAGTTAAGCTGTTTGGCCTTCGGTGCCCAGTGATGCTGCGGGTCTGCGGTAGCAGGTATCAGATTTGTCCATAGCTGCCTTTTGAGCTGCGCAGCTGTTGCAGTTATACAGCATTAACGATACGCAGGTTGTGTTGCTTAAGCGTAGTCTTTTTGTCAAGTGCATCATTGATCTACGAATTCATGGCTTTCAAATGGACTGGAAAGCTATGTTTCCCATGGCACAACGTACAGCAATGTCAGCAGTACTGCAGAGCAATGAGCCCAGGAGTTTACTTCTCCTCCATGGTTCGCCACCTGGAATTGGATCGCCAGTTTCTTTAATGTCAGGCTTTGTACATAGATATATGGGGGTGACCTCTGTTTTGGATTCATTCATGAACATTATTTCACTGTTTAGTTTGTTTACAGCTATTAGGAGTAGTTCGCCAAGGACTTTCGTTTCCTCGTCAATGTAGTCCACATCGTCGGCATATTCCATCTCTAGCGGCATACCCAGTATGGACACTGGGGTGTTTGGTCTTGTGAAATTTCCCCCAACAGTTTTCAATGCAGCCGCAGGGTAACAGGTGAAAAGCACGGGGATATACATCTCCTCGTGGGGAGACGATTGATGTCTCAAACTCTGCAGACTTCACTGACTTGACTCGAAATCTCAGCTTGATGTCTGCAAGTTGTAGTCTCGCTAGTTGTAGCTCATCGTCATTGCAACAAGCCTGGCGTAGTGTAGATGGCACTAATCTATGTACGAAAGTATATTTAGATCAATATATGAGCCATTCAAAAGGTTATCATCATGGAAGAGTTCTTTTTTCTTGATGAACGGGCATGTTTTTGTTCGTTTTGGCTCTTGAAAAGGAGGTTGTCTACTCATATGATACTACAAATGTCAAACAAGGATGGTATTGCATAGTTGAGAAGAAAGGTGGCCTCTTAATAGAAGCCTGTTCTCATAAGGAATGTCGTCCAAGCGCCTGCAAGATGGTACTCCTTTAAGACTGGTGGTGTCTTAATACAAGTCAGCTGTCTTATAGAATACCTTCCGCATAATGGCGCTTCGCTAAGAACACAGTTCTTACAGAACCACCTTACTGTTTTCCGGAAAGGGCAAGCAGTCCCTCACGCAGGATTGACTAATATAATTTATCGTACCTTTTCACTTACCTCACGCTACCAGATTCTTTCTCAACAAAACAATCTTTCGGTAACTTTATCAGTAATTTCTTTCATTATTAAGGCCAGATAATCTATCTCTTTTGGGTGGCCATAAACCTAAATGCTTCTAATATTGGCTTAGCTAATGTGCAACGCAATCCATTCTTACTATTCTTTCAAGTACAAAAACTTCGTTCACCGGCGACTTGTGTAACTGATAACCGTAGTAGAAATGTGTATACTATGCTAATAGACATGTACATCACTTAAAATGTTATATCTGATGGTAGTAGCAGATAAATCACTACCTCGACGCCATGGTGGCCAACGCAAGATTAGATTGTCTTTAGGCCTGTAATTAATTTACGATTCCAGTTTATACATCAATCATATGATGTCATAATCAACTACGTGACGTGTAGGATGCCGTTAAAATCAATGAGGTCATGAATGACATAGATAAGTTCGTCACGAAAGCTTAATTGATGACGGACTAAGCGTTGTTGTACCAATTGTCTGTCTGTACTATTTAATAAAGATGCTGTAAATATTTTGAAACTAATTTGCTGCAAACAGCACCCAGTAAAATTAGTTTCAAAATATTCAACAGCTTGCCTGTATAATTTTCTGGAAATTGATAGTCAGGCAGTTCAGGGACCGATAGGTCACAATACGGCTAAGTGTGTGGGGGGAGCTTAGCTAAAAATGGGCATGCCATATCTAAAACTGGAAAGGTCAAATGGACTACCAAATACAATCCAAATTGAATCAGTTTCATAAACGGGTCCATTTTACAGTCAAGATCTCATACCTTTGTCAAATTGTGTATGTGCGTCCAAACAATAGAGAATGTTAGATTGGTCCACCTTACCTATAACGCCACAGGCATGCATGCTTGTTATTTAGAGCAATGATTATCCAGAGACCAACTACGGGTAATAGTTCAACCAGTTCTCTTCTAGCAGAGAAACTCTCCTGACGTTCCAAACCCTTGTATCCCCTGTACATATGCCCGACTTATTTCTTACTATCATCCCTCCTCTACAGAACCATTTGTTTTACCGCGCTAGAGACTCATTGCACCTCATTGTGCATCATATCAGGAGATATATATATATATAGTTTATATATAGATTAAGCTAATTTGACCGGGTGATGTTGCTGCCTATGGCAGCAACAGCGCCCAGTCAAATTAGTTTCAAAATATTCAGCAGAATCTTTATTAAATTGTAAAGACACGATTAGCCTGTTATCAATTAAGGGTTCGTGAGGAACTTATCTACGCCATTCATGACGTCATTGATTATGACGTCAGCCTATACGTCACATAATTGATTATGACACCATATGATTGGTGGCTAAACTGGAAATATCCATTGATGACATGGCTGGATAAACTTCTGGTATCTGCGTTATATTCTTCAGGCTAATGAATCCCGAGCACATCATGTACGCATAATCAATGCTGGTTCGACAGTTGCCTAATTACGGTCTTTTAGCCACCTACACTGCATGCCGCACCCGTGGCCCGCTACTTTTATATTTTCGCCACAATGTGATTGCTTGGAACTTTTCATATGTTATGTCGCACAATCTAGCCATGGTATGTGAAATATGCATTAATTAACTACGTGTGGTGCAGCCCAAGCTAAAAAATATGTTCCACGTAAACTTGCTTAAATAGACTCGATTTAGAACACGTTTTCCATTTATTCAGGAGCAGATATCTGTAGCTGCCATGATAACTAGACTGTGAAAGAAAAGGTGTGTAACACAGACTAAATACAACAAGTCATATCGCAGCTTCCAGGATGGTCCCACAAAACCGCTTACAAATAATATAGACATCATCCCCTTATAGCCGCAGGCTTCACCCATTCTTGACATGTCAAATGCAATACTGTTATACGAGCGATGATTGAATGCTTTATTATCTTGATACATCTATATTTGTGTACGTGTCTGTGTGATAAGTTGAATAGGTGCTCGCAACATGGTATATGAGGGTGTCGAGCGAGTGCAGTTATCTATTCATCGATCCCCGCTGTAAATCAAGCATAGGAAGCCTGCAATTTGTGAGGGGTGTCATGGTACGGGTAGGCAAGGGTCCTCATCCTGGGAAATTGAACTTAATATGCTCTAGGAAGCCATTCTCCGCTTTCGGTTATTAGCAGGTGGAGTTTGCTCTGGCCAGCAAGGAGCTCTATGGCAGATATTTGGACAAAGATGACGGACCTACCCGAACCGTCATAGAATTTGTGTCTATTCATCACCAGAGCAGGTGGAAGGTCAGGGCAGACATGAATGCGTTATTAGATGTTGATGAAAGTTAGACAACTAATAAGAATCGATTTTAGGTGAAATTGATGTATTACAAAATTGTGATTAATGAATTATTCACAGCCATAAGACTCGCCCACTTCACGACCAGTTTCGTACTTTGGTGGTCATCAGTAGGCGTGCACGATTACGTGATTAAATCGAAAATCGCGATTATTTTGTAAATCGTGACTTTAAATAAAAAATTAAATAGCCGAATAATCGTGAAAAATTTCTACTGCTTAAAACATGTCAACCTACTTTTAATTACTCATTATTGCGATCGGTCACGAGAATTGGCATTTTGCTCAACGAATATATGTCAATTTCCCGGTCAAGAGAAGAGTATTTTTGAAAACGTATCACTGGAATGACTGGCTCGAGCATCGAGCCAGGCATATCAGTGACACATTTTCAAAAATACTATTCTCTTGGCCTGTAAATGGACATTTATAACCACCATTGCTGCACTTTCGTCATTGATATGCATTTACCGTTATGTCTGGTTAATGTGTCTGATTAATCGAGTAATCACGATTATTCTTAAAATAATTGATCGCAATCACTCAAAGCAATAATAGCGCGGGCCTACTCATCAGGAAGAGGCGGGCTTCGAACCCACGGCCTCTACCTGATGAGCACTAATAGTGTGACATCGGTCGTGGAGTGGACGAGTCTCGTGGTGTGTGAAAAATTCATTAAAACTAATAACAGTTATCAATTTTATTCTGTCTTGATATTCCACCGATTGATGGGGCCTCTGCATAACATGCAGTTGGAAAAAGATATAGCCACGCACCATAAGGGTGGGATGACGACCGCCCCTCTGGGCCCTGTCTTGCTATGTCCGTAGTGTAATCAAAACTTAGTCATACACAGAATCAAAATACGCTACTTGTTTGGAGGTGGTCAGTGTTTGTTGTTCTAGCATCCACAGCCTTTCCTCATCCCTCCCTCTGACCTTCAGGCAGTTCTCTCTCTCTCTCTCTCTCTCTCTCTCCCTCCCTCTCTCTCGCTCGCTCTCTCTCTCCCTCCCTCCCTCCCTCCCTCCCTCCCTCTCTCTCTCTCTCTCTCCCTCTCCCTCTCCCTCTCTCTCTCTCTCTCTCATATGTTTGAAATCTGTAAAAGAAACCACGTAAACACCAATAACTAATACAGCACTAACATACCTGTGCAGGTCACGCATATACGCTCTTTATAATTCAATACAAATCGGCGATCAATCAATATATTTTATATTTCCATTTTAATTTCTATTTTATTTGAATCAATGTAGGTCATCGGGCCTTAGATTGACGAATTCTAAAGATGATTTTATCAAGAGGGTGCCACGAATATGACGGATTAAAATGGAATTTTCCAGAGATGCTATTCAAAGAACTGTGGTTATGGTGATGATGTTAATGTCACGTGGAATAAAGATCAATTTTTATTTACGCCCGCAAATTTATAGCTTTACACCGTCCACATTGTAATAGTGTTAGCACCAACTGGAGCCTGAATTCCCAGTATGTCAATTTCAATATAACAATTCAAGTAGGCTATTGAATATTTTGAAATTAATTGGACTGGGTGATTTCGTAGCAACGCACAGCCAAGTTAATTTCAAAATATTCAACAGCATGCTTACTAAATGGTAAATTCGCTAAAGCTATGCAATGAAGGAATCCAGTTTTAGCTAAGCCCCGCCCATCTCTAGATAAGCTCCATCCACGTGTTGCCCGTGTTGGCTTCGATCGATCCCTGAACTCCATGACCATCAATTTCCAAATAAATTTAAATGTAAGCTGCTGACTGTTTTGAAACTAACTTGACTGGGTGCTGTTGCTGCCTATTGCAGCATCTACGCCCAGTCAAATTTGTTTTAAGACATTCAACAGAATGTTTATTAAATAGTAAGGCCATACAATTCGTACAAACAACGCTTAACCCGCCATCAATTAAGCGATTGTGACGAATTCTGCTACGTCATTCATAACGTCATTTATTTTGACGTCATCTTGCACGTCACGTTGATTATGACGTCATGTGGTTGATGGATACACGAGAATCTTCTATTCGTATGGTTACTGACTGACATTTGTCACCATCATCACGGCCCATCAGCTACGCCATTTGATATCTAACATGTGACATATTCTGATTATGACGTCACATACTTGAGGAACAGATCAGATTCCACCATTTCAGCTGATTCGCATTCACGCTTACATGATGTATTCCAGGTGGACTATAATGTTTGGACTTGCTACTCGCTAGTAGTAAACATATATATACTACCACCTTACACTATCTTATACCATATGTTAACGATAGCAATAATACTGGTGGTTCGTGAGCGAATGTTAGATAAGTGGGTGAATATTGATTGGGTGAAATAATTCTATAAGTGGACAAGCCATGACATTTTTAAATAGAGAATTAAATATGGTTTACTTATGGAAGTATTGTTCAGCGGTACCCGAGCAAATAACGTTTCCCGTATCGCAACGGGTTCATTTACTACAGATCACCAACCCAGGTGATATATCCTTATAACAACAAAAAACCGGATTCTACAGTGGTCTTGAGAAATGTCAATTTGCAGACCAAGAGAAAACTATTTTTTACAATTTACCACTGGAATGACTGCCTCGATAACCGAGGCAGTCATTTCGGTGCAAAGCTTTCAAAAATAGTCTTCTTGGTCTGCAAATTGACATTTTCTTTGAAAAGAATTGAAATTTTCTTGAACAAATTCAAGGCTTAAAGGGGTAACTCTTTCATACTGTTTCCGTACAAACAGGCCTCTGTAGTGGTTTTGAGAAATGTCTATTTGCAGGTCAAGAGAATGATATCTTTGAAAATTTACCACTGAAATTATTGGCTCGATAACCGAACCAATCCTTTCACATGCCAATTTTTCAAAAATAGTCTTCGAATCTCCTACAAACCGTCATTCAATAAGTAATTATTTCGATATTCTTGTCCAAATCTAGAAATGAATATTTTAAGAATAACAGCATCACTCTGCATGATTGAGCACCTCTTTCCCTACACCGGCTGTCATAATAATGAAGTATTATTATATAGTAGGCATGTCCGAATGGAATATGTTGATACTCATGGCACCAATAAAGTTAACCACCGTCACCAATAGAGGAATCCAATCTGCCAATCAAGTATATGACGTCATAAATAATTACGTCAAATATAGGCTGACGTCACAATCAAACATGTAATGAATAACGCAGCTAAATCCGTCATGAACTTTGAACAATCAGTCAGTTGAATTGTATGACGTTGCCATTTAATAAAACATTATATTAGATATTTTGAAACTAATATTGACTGCGCGCTGTTGCAGCGACAGCAGCCAGTCAAATTAGTTTCGAAATAGTCAACTGTTCACTTGCATAATGCACTTGAAATGCAATTCTGAGAAGTCAGGTTCAAAGTATATAGACACGCTCAACGCATGCGAGGAGCTTAGCTAGAGATGGGCGGCGCATAGCTAAATGTGTGATTCATCCATTGCACAAAATTTAGCGCTGAACGACAAATACTTTCTTACTACCTAACACATAATTCGATAGAAAAAGTTAAAGGACTTCTTTCAATATGCAACAGGCCAGTTCTCCAAAAAATTGTAAATACCTTTTATATGTCAAGAAAAAGTAAGTCACCAAGTCTATTATCGCTGTTATTAATGTAATTAGTAGTTATTTATTTATTAACCCCGTGATAATCACTGTATATTTTGTCACTTTACTCGCCATAATAATTGTTATAAATATGTACCCTCATATGCTGCCTCGGTAACCTGGCTGCAATGAACGTGAAACTGAAACTGAAACTGGTCCATGTCCGTCTAAGAATGCAGCGCGTGTTGCTGATGGATCAAAATGGTAGTCGTCTAAAACCGTGTTCTCGCTAGAGAGTTAATCGGGAATAATGCCATACTTCAGCATGGCGTTATTCCGGATTAAGTCTCTGGTGAGAACCCGGCCTAAGATATAGCTACAGTTCCACTTTCCTAGGCCATGTTCTCACTAGAGACTTAATCAGGAATAACGCCATACTAACGCATGGTGTGTATTTCTTATTAACTCATCAGTGAGGGCACAGCCCTGGCCACGCTCGCTGTGGATTGCGTAGAATAGGGCCTACTTCATTATTTACCAGGCTCTGTCTCAAATCAATGCATGAGTAATCCGGATTTTCAACACCATTGAACCAAGACCGTTAGATGAATCATTTGTGTCTGGGCAAGCCTCTTTCCAAACTGGTATGATTGGTTGGTTTACCAGACAATCCGTATGTGTATACATGTTAGTGGGTGTGTATGTAATACATACCTGAGCACTGACGCCAATGTTTTACGTGAACACGTGCGTAAATACAGCGCGTTTGTTCCCACGAGTTTAACACTTTAGATACTGTAGCCCCTCTTATGTCAACATCGCCTCAAATCGCTCAACATGCTATACATATAAAGTAATACTACTCAGAAAAATTGTAAGAGAAGTATATTTTTGTAGATTTACTACTGCTTTCAGTTTTTCAGCAAAATTGGCATTTCTCAAGGTGATTGTAGACGTCGCTTTTGTCCGGATTGATCACGGGTGTGTTAATGGTCAAGAAACCCTAATTTTTTCTTTAGTCAGTCCCCATTTGTAGACCAAGAGAAGACTATTTGGGCACATTTACCGAGCCAGTCATTCCAATGGAGAATTTTCAACAACAAAATTCTTCTTTTAGATAGCCTTTTGGCCAATTTGACCAGTAAAATGTTAACTTGACACAATAGGCCTGAACTTGTTCAAGAAAAGTTTTCTCATATAAATTGTCAATATTCAGACCAAGAGATTATCTTTTGTAGACCAAAAGATCATCTTTTAACATTTACCAATGGAATGACTGGCTTAGTTATCGAGCCAGTCATTTCAGTAGCAATTTTCAAAAAAGTCCACTTGCTCTGTGACGTTTTCTAAGACCACTGCAGAACCCGTATTTTGGCCAGCCTGTGGTTAAAGGGTTAAACATCTCAAATTCCAGAGGAAACCAGTTACAGAGCCAATAGTTAACAACATAATCACGTGTTATCAAACTTAGCCGTTGTTTAGATGAAATTCTCTAAAATGACTTACATATCTGTCGTCTCAAACTACGATCAATGTCAATAAAAGGCGAAGATGAAAGGATTGTACAAGAACACATCTTTAAACTCAGAGCAAACACAAATTATTCGAAAAAAATATATTAAACAAGTATTTTCGTTTCGATCACGACCCAAGACAAACTACAGTAAGCTGCGTTGTCGGGTTAGACGTATACACGGATGCTTGATAGGCCTACATGACCAAGTACAAGTTGTTTTATTATGACCGGGCTATACGATAACATCTTAAGTTAAATATAATATCCTAAAAGTTGAAACAGATTTCAAATAGTGTTGCTATTTCATCGCGCGAGGCCGGCTTTTTCTCTTTGTTCTCAAGGGAATTAAATCTGTAAGTATTAAGGCCATTTGCGTTATGCATACACGAGTTATTTCCCTTAAATTCTTATGCAATGTACTCTGTAAAGCTGCCAAACTGACAAAATATATAGGTACACCCACATGCACCTGCACAAACACGCTCAGATAACGTTG
Organism: Chaetoderma sp. LZ-2023a; assembly: GCA_034401795.1. Lineage (NCBI taxonomy): Eukaryota > Metazoa > Mollusca > Caudofoveata > Chaetodermatida > Chaetodermatidae > Chaetoderma > Chaetoderma sp. LZ-2023a. The sequence continues at coordinate 107,398,230 of CM067373.1, forward strand.
TGGTCATATCCAATTTTCCAATTTTCAGATTAACAGCTAAAAGAAGCATGTTTTTCAATGAAAGGATCCAGTCCGTCACTCAAATAGTTGAGGTCATAATCAAATACAACACGTTTCAGCTGCCATTACAAGCAGATGACGTATGCCCATGCCCGTCAAAAGGTGAAAATGTCCGTCACGAAAGTATCTGAATTGTATGTTTTTGGCGAATTTACTGTGTAATAAACTTTCTGTTGAATATTTTAAAACCAATTTGACTGTGAGCTGTTCCTGGCAATGCTGCCACGCCTTTCTTGTGCTAAGATTTGAGCCAAATCGGACCCGAAATTCCGAGATATTCATATAGTCGATGATGGCGAGTGAGGAGGACATGTAATTAAAGCCCCCAAAATACTACTTACTTAAGCGCTCAAAATACTACTTACTTCAATGACCCATTTGATTGCCAATACTTTTCAAGGAAATTTAGATTTATGGAAAATATCTTTTGTAAATTTATAACAAAAATTTACCGAAAAATAGATTTCTGTTGTCCTTCAAGTGGACATTCATCAGAATTGTGGTGATCGAGAAAATTCAGATTTCTGCTTGGCCAATGTCCAGTTGCGGACCAGGAGGAGTATTCTTGAGGAGTTAACGCTGGAAAGAGTGGTGAGTTTTCGGGAATGTTTTTCTGTTGGCCTGCAAATGGACATTTCTCAAGATCACTGCCGCGGTCGTTTTTGACCAAGTTGATCATTAAAGTGTTAGGTTGACACAAGATTGTTAAAGAATGATAACGTATGTTTCAACAACTCGCCACACAATATATCAATACGACAGCGCCCCTTGCCGCCCTCTCACCATTAACCGGAGAAAATTCTCAATTCTCCTTATACCACCTTCGTGTGTATGAATTGTATATTATTGATAGATCAATTTAATAACTGTTTGGTATTCTGAAACTAAATTGACTTGTGCATATGTGCAATTGAGTTTCTCTCTGTGCCTTTTACGAATATCTCGTTTATAAATTAACAATTGAATGACTTCCGAATATTTTGAAACTAATTTGGCTGACAAAATTCTCGAGTTACCTTCCCTTTGTGACATTATTCAAGTGTACGATTTGAGTCACAATCTAATAGCTGTCAAATATTTCGACCTTTCTCCTTGTGCTACTTTCGAGTGTACGAATCGCATTTTGTCGATAAATCTATAATGAATATAATTATGTATATAAAATCTACCGTCATAAAATATAGTATCAACTGTAATACCTCATATGCCTATACAAGGCCTGAGTGTAATAAAAAGTGAACTTGAACTTGGAATTTGATCGCATTCATATCCTAGTTTTGTATCTGGATCACGGCCAATGTATGGGCAATACATCTGATTTGTGTTTATGGTTTAAGTTCCATTTTTTCGTTAAAATATGAGCCAATTCGGATCAGCAGTTTTTTAGATACAGCTTCAGACTCACCCATTTCGCCCACGCACGCACGCACGCACGCACGCACGCACGCACGCACGCACGCACGCACGCACGCACGCACGCACGCACGCACGCACGCACGCACGCACACCGGGATGCATGCACGTACGCGCAAACGAACAAATGGATAAACGAATGGGAATGCGGGCGGACATGTGGGCGATCGGCCAGCCGGGCGCGGTACCAGGCAAGTCGGTGAACACGGACGGATGGGCGGATGCCCATATGGATGGACGGACAGCCTGGCAGCTGGATGGATGAGCGGACGGACGTACTGATGGGCACATATCCTTCTGGGCGAAAGTAGTTAAACATAATAGCTTATCTCATAAATAGACTCTCAAACTCGTTACCATTTCATATCAAATTTATCACACAATTTTATCAAGATGCCGACCGACCGACAGACGGCATTAATCAGGGTTACATATTACGATTTTTCGCTAAGTTGCGGTCTCGGCACGGCTCGGTAAGCAAGATCCAGGGGAAACTAGTCTGGCTGTATTGCGCGTAGGTTATGCTACTATGGCCACGACGCGATTTTTGGAAGGTGCAAATTGGAATGACCATAGGCAAATTGGGAAACTTTTAAAGGGCCGGAAAGACGGGCAGTTATTTACGTCCGACGCGCCAACCTGCGAATAATTCTGAGAAATGCGTGTGTCCGCTGATACGACCGCGAATTTCGTTAGCTATCAAATACGCTTAAATACGCAGCAAATTTGTCAATATTTTTGATATGTTTGATAAATTTGCTGACGATCAGCAATCACCCTATAGCCATTCTTATTGTGTTCATTGTTTTAATTGATATCAAATGCCACATGAATCGGTGGGGTGGAATCACAAGTAAATTCTCCTAGTCCACGTGCTTGGCAGCGTTGGGTGTTTTCGCATGGATTTCACAGACGAATGAATTGTCAGCGAAAGAGATCGACGGAAATCTGCAGAGATCGGCGCGGCGAAAGTAAACACTCGTCCGTTTTCCGGCGATTTACATGTCAAGAATTGGTTGCGGGGGCCGTAAGCTATTATAATGAGATCCGAATAAAATCTTATTAAAGCAGTATGGTTACCGCCACACCAAGGCTTGTCCACAATTCTCTTAGAATTGTCTAGGATTTGGGGCGTGACTGCATTTTAGGGAATATCGTAATATGTAACACTGGTTTAGGTCGATTTGCAGACGACACGACGCGAAATTGCATATCGCTGATGAGTCACAGCAATATGAGCGAGAAACATACAGCGATGCGACCATAGAGCTGTCGCTTGTTTGAAAGCATGTTCTGAAATCATTTCATCGCTCACTAATTGATGGCGACTGAAATCTCATTAACCAATGAGAGGGGCGCTTCGGGTCATATGATTTTTAACCATAAATTAGGTATGGCTACACCAAAGAATACATTGCTGAGCGCTAGTAAGCTTAGTGTGCCGTTAATAACTGCGAGATAGCGATAACCAACTAACTAACTAACTAACTAACTAACTAACTAACTAACTAACTAACTAACTAACTAACTAACTAACTAACTAACTAACTAACTAACTAACTAACTAACTAACTAGCCAACCAACCAACCAACCAACCACCTAACTAACTAACTAACTAACTAACTAACTAACTAAGTAAGTAAGTAAGTAAGTAAGTAACTAACTAACTAACTAACTAACTAACTAACTAACTAAATAACTAGCCAACCAACCAACCAACCAACCAACCAACCAACCAACCAACCATCCTACCTACCTACCTACCAACCAACCAACCAACCAACCAACCAACCAACCAACCAACCAAAACCAACCAAAACCAACCAACCAACCAACCAACTAAACAACCAACCATCTAACCATCCAGCCAACCAAGTAACTAACTAACTAACTAAGTAACTAGCTAAGCAACTAACTAAGTAACTAAATAACTAATTACCTAAATAACTGAATATGGTTAGAAAATAAATGCCTCTGCGTGTCAATGTATATTGCATCAATAAAACGCTTGCGCTTTAAACAACCTGCCTCAAAGCATCGCCATCTTTGTTTCAAAGATAAGTTATGATTGGAGGCAGGCTTGTTTGTATTATGAACGCATGTTGGGTGAAGGGGTTAATTATTCTTTTCATTACTAAGTAACTAACACGTATTGGTCGAGAACAAGGTAAAAGCATTTATCGATATCATTAAAAGCATCGCAAATAGTAAACCGAATTATCCATTCTTTGCAGTCGTTTCAAGTAGTTCAAATACGCATGGCAGGGTGATAATTCTTCATTAAATACGAGATAAGAAATGGTGTTGAATATTTCAAGACTAATTTGACTGGAAGCTGTTGTTGCCTGGCGCGACACCAGTTTCCACTTTCCGGTCAAACAGATTAGAAATATAGTCAACAGTTCGTCATAATATAATGGCATTTAATGAACCGTCCCAGTTTTAGCCATGCCACACCCATTTCTAGCTAAGCTCCACCCACACCTCGGGATCGATCAATCCTTGAACTCCCTAGCTATCTATTTCCGGAAAACTATACGGGTAAGCCGTTGAATATTTTGAAACTAATTCGACTTGTTGCTGTTGCTGTTGCCCTCCAATGTTCATTAAATAGTAACGATATTCAATTCGTATCACGTGTCGGACGATTAAGTGTTTATGCCGGACTAAATCGAGTCATTCATGCTGTAATTAAGTGTGACGTCATCTTCCACGTCACGTAGTTGATTATGACGTCATGTGATAGAGGGATAAACTGAAAAGGTCAATTACTGGATCAATTCCTGGCGGTATTTGCCTGGTATTCCTTCCCAGTAAGCCGTGCTACCAGGATTGCATTCGGGGAAGGTCACACTATTAGAATTATTTATATCTGCTTCTCCGAGGGACGTGTTGTGGTGGAGTGAATAAGTCGTCTCTTTTCCTTACACGCTTTTGAAAAGTATATCCATCTTCCATTCAGATGTGAATGCATGTTCGGATGTTCTTAATTCTTATATTATTATTTGCTCGTAGTTATTACCAGTGCATTATACAATCGGTCACGGTATGCCAATATTCTAGCTGTTAGATTTGATCTGATGTACAGCACAACGGCTATGCGCCGCCCATCTCCAGATAAGCTCCACCCACACCTCGCTCGTGTTGGGATCGATCGACATATGAGCTTCCTGACTATCAATTTCCAGAAAACTGTACAGGTAAGCTGTTGAATACTTTGAAATAATTTGACTGGGTGCTGTTGCTGCCTATGACAACAGCTACCAGTCAAATTAGTTTCAAAATATTCAACATAATGTTTAGCAAATTGTAAATTCGCCAAAGGCATACAATTCAGAGACTTACGGTCGGACATTTTTTTATTTACCTTCGTGACGGACCCACATCATTTGACCGTAACCGTAACCTAACAAATCATTTATTTTGCGTATGACGTCAGATACCCAAGTGACAGATCGAATCCCTCCATAATGGCGTATTAAAGCATCACATCGCGTTATCGAACGCGTTTTATAATTTCCTCGTGTGGTCTTTTAAACAGCTTGCCGGAATTTACAAACTCACCTTTAAGAATCGTAATATGTTGACATTCTTGCTTGGCTTAGGTGCCAGCATCGGGCGTGGCTTCCGTGGGTATGCCATACTGATGGAACGATTCATATTTTGTAAGTTAATATCAACACCCTAAAAACGTTAATCACGCAATGCTTGTCTGCACGTATATCAAGTTTTTTTGAAATATGATAAATACCACTTGATTTTTAAATATTATAAAAGACCGTGACTTTAATCACGTTATTATAAACCAGTCTCGTGCTGAAGTGAGTTGATTCTTTTACTAACCACCTTAAAACAAATATATTTTCATTTAGATTCGTTATCAAAACAAATATTATTCTACCAATTTAAAATTTAAATCATGTTTTTTTTTAAATAAAGCAATTTTCTCTTGAATTTAATATCAACCCCTTGAACCCTGAAATCCCCAAATCTCAATTTCAAGGTAATTACACAGGTAACATGTCGAATATTTTGAAACAAATTTGACGGGAATCTGTTGCTGCCATAGACAAACAACAGCTCCCAGTCAAATTAGTTTCAAAATACCCACCGAATATTTAGTAGATCGTAATGTATTTTGGTGTTTTTGTCTCTCAGGTTCAAAGAGTTAAAGCCAATCTTAAAATTCATTCAAAATGTCATCACAATTGGTTTGAATATAACTACAAATAGCAGCGGCTAGATATTGTCTTAAAATTCATTTATTGAGAACTGTTGCGGGTTGTTGCTGTCCTAGACAATTTATCTTTAAATATAATCAGCATCAGTTGAGTTATAGCGTGTAGTAAATATCATATACGCACATTGTTATCACGAACGCGTTGTATTTAATGTACTTATTTATTTTCTCATTTCGAATTTGAAAATAAAAAACTGATTTAACTCCGCTTTTTATTGCCAAGCATTGAGACACGGTGAGCATAAGCTTACGCGTAATGCATTATGACGAAGCAATTATCTGTTTTGTGAGGATACATCGATCGTATCAACTCTGTTATAATAAATTTGTTAAACATTTCGAGTATCTGTTGACATATTACTATATTAAAATTAAAATACAGAAATAAAATAACTAATATACGAATATAGGATTGTGTCCCCTCTCACTAACAGTATATGAATTATTGCTACCCGCGTCGCTGGGTGCAGTGGTATACGCGATCATGAAGTGCATCCTCTTCTTTTTCCTCTTCGTCTTCTTCGTCTTCTTCTTCTTAAGACATTTTAATAACTCTGGTACTGCTAGAGAGATCTTCTCCAAATTTGGAGAGAAGTATGCCGGTGAGGTCCCAAGCAGGCACGCCAATTTCGGGGTCTAAAACGCAATAACAACAGCTTGTAGCCACAGTTTTCAGAATATACATTTTACTCATTCTTCAATAAATCTGGTTCTACTAGTGTAATCTTATCCAAACTTGGGTGGAAGCTTGTCCATGTGATTCCGAGCACATAAGCAAATTTTCGCTGTCTAAAACGCAACAACAACAGCTTTTAGCAAGTTTACAAAATAGACAGTTTACTCATTCGTCAATAACTCTGGTTCTACAGAGGCAATCTTCTCCAGACTGGGGCGGAAGCTTGCCCATGTGGTCTCAAACACGCATGCCAATTTTGTGGGCAAGGGCTAAAACGCTACAGCTTTCAGCAACATTGTTTTCTACATAAACAGTAGTGAAGCATTTTTCAATAAGTCTAATGGAGCGTTCTTTTCCGAACATGGGTTGATTTGAGAATGATAACGTTATCTATAGTAGAAAATCTATTTTCTAAGTTCAAAGTATTTGGATACATACTGCGAAGACAAAGTTTGGGCGTGTATTTCAGCTAAATCCGTTCATATTCACCAGAGTTATTTCCCTTGAAATCTTAAGCTTCGTTAAAATAACTATTTTGCTGGAACAAAATTCTAGATTGCCTGCACATAGTATTAAGCTTCGAATTTGGTATGTGGATAGCAGCCACTGGATACATTCAGAGATGAGAACGAATAGGTTTGAATCTCAGCCGAATCCATTTATATTCAACACAGTGATCTCCCCTTACTTTGTTCAAACATCTGCTTTCTGAAATAGGGCAGACTGGACAGTTGCCTAAGGACCTACATTAAAGTCAAATTTATATGGCGGGCCTCTACCAAGACGTACTATTGTGCTGTGAAAACAAGATTATATAGGTCTAATGCGTAAGGAGGGGTGATCAGTGAGAAGTATTGTGTGCAAAATTAGAATGTTACTTATCATTCAGAATACAGGAATAGAAAGCGCATCCACCTTCCATAGATTGGGCTTCAGATGCCTTACCCGGAGAAAATTGAAAATTAGCTGCTCTGAGAAGCCACTAAACCCTCACACACAGTCTACGTGATGTAGACACAATGCAATTTCCTGCACCTAGGACCCCGGTTCGCAGTCTGTGAGAGAAGGAAACCCACAGAGCCCCCAGACACCCCCCACCCACCCCCACCCCACCCCCCACCCCACCCCACCACCTAATGGGGTCTCCAAAATACCAAATCCGGTCCTCAAACGTGAGACGACGCGCTAGCTTCAGATCGATATCTTGATATATTCTGACAAGACATTGGTTGAAAGTAGGGATCCATTTCTAGTTATGCCCCGCCCATTTCAAGCTAACGTATATTCCAATTTTTACGCATGTCGGAATCGGTTTTGAGCCTTTGAATCCTGAATTCCCAGATTCCAAATTTCAAGCTAATTATAGGCATACAGGTAATCTGTTGAACACTTTTAGACTAATTTGATTGGGAGCTGTTGCTGCCTATGCCAAGATATACAATCTATGTTTAATAAATTGTAAATTCTTCAAAGACATACAATTCGTACACTTCGTGACGAATTCCGTGATGGAACAATACGTCATTATCATTATTACGTCAGCTAAGTGGTGACATAATCTATTATGAGTGATAGATCGGGTCTCTCCATGTTAATCCACCTCTTCTTCTTCTTGTCGTTCGCTGATCATACCGCCAGTCCTGTAAGTGACTATCGACATGATCATAAGCGTTAAGTGCGTGGATCCATGATGTATTAGAGTGCGCCGTGCGGCCTGGAACATCCGTCTTCAGCACTCGAGGTTTCTGTCAGGGTTACCTCACCCTTACCTCCTTTAGTCGCCTCTTACGACACGCAGAGGATACGGAAGGTGTATTCTAAGCCCCACCTACAGGGCAATGTGACTCCGCTGAAATCCATCCAAATTTGCTAAACGTATCTTCCCTGGAAAGGCCTTTAATTTATCAGAACATCTTATTTCTAGAACATGACTCTAGAACGTCTTCATCGATTAGCTCCATATTTTTTTACGTTTACGCCTCGCTCGGGTGTGCGTTTTAGTAAAATCAGACCATGGGCTTTGTTTGATTTCATGGTAATTAGGGAAACTTCACACACGAATTATCTCCGCTCTAAAGTTTTTAATTTCATTAAGAGATGTGATTTCTGTAGCATAATTATAACCATTCTACATACATACATACATTTCTCAATTGATACATAGGTGGCTACACTCAGAAGACTGTGCTTGTGATTGTACATAGATAACTGTGCTTGTGAGTGAGCATAGGTAGATGACTGTACTTGTGAGTGTGCATAGGTAGATGACTGTGGTTCTGATTGTGGTATATGGATACACAGTTGACGACTGTCCGTAATGGACCTTTCCGGTTTTAGCTTTGCCCCGCCCATCTCTGTCTAAGCACACCCACATCTCGTTCGTGTTGGGATAGATCGATCTCTGAATTTCCTGACTATCAATCTCCAGAAAACTATACAGGTAGGCTATTGAATATTTTGAGACTGTTTTGACTGGCTGTTGCTGCATGTTTATTATATAATAAAGACATACAATTCCTACAACGTGTCGGACTATTAAGAGTTAAAGACGGGCCATATATAATCATTTATGACGTAATGATTATGACGTCATTCTACACGCCGCTTAGCTGAATTTGACGTCATATATTATGACGTCATATGACGTCAGATTGTTAGATGGATACCTTGAAAAGGTGAATTGAGTAATCAAGTAAATGATGTCATAATCAATAACTTCGCGTTCATTATGAAGGTATTATAAATTCGTCATAAAGCAGAAAAAGCCTGCCAAGTGTCCGAATTGTATGCCTTGGATAAATGTAGGCCACAAATTAATAAGTATTATGTTGAATATTTTGAAACGAATTTGACTGAGAGCTGTTGTTCCTATAAACCTTTATGGAAGAGGCAGAATATATCAAGATCAAGGTAACAACCAGCGACTCTGTGATTGACATTGTCAATTATTACTGCCCTAATGACACGAATCCCTCACTTGACACAATCCATGTCCCGGACTGCCATTTCCTCATTGCGGGAGACTTTAATAGCCAGTCCCAGAGCTGGGGATACAGAACACTTGATAAACGAGGAGAAGACATTGAAGCATGGCAAGATGAAAAGCACCTTTTACTTGTCAACGATCCCACAGATCAGCCTACCTTCTAATCGCGCCGGTGGCACTCGACAACAACGCCGGACTTGGCATTTTGTACAGAAGACATTCACAGAAACCTCGGTAGAGTGGTCGGATCGCAGTTAGGAGGAAGCGACCACCGCCCAGTCCTCCTCTCTCTTTCTGGAAGTATTTCGACAAGTTTACCTCAACATCCAAGGTGGAACTACAAAAAGGCAAATTGGAGTCTGTTCAGCATTCGTTCCAATGAGCTTACCCAAAATATAGCAGTAGAAAGGAGAAACATCAACAATGTGGTCAAGGAATTTAATTCAAGTATCCTCAAGGCTGCCAATGAAGCGATTCCTCGAGGGTTCCGGAAAAACTACCGCCCCTACTGGACAACAGAGCTGCAGGCAGCACCTGATAAACTAGACAAGGCCAGCGAAGATGCAGAAGGTAATCCCTGTCATGAAAAACACTTCACACTACAACAAACTAAAGCCAGGTATCTAAAGACCAAGCTGGAGGCCTAAAGAAGAAGCTAGGGGGAAAAGACGGCAGGGTTTAATTTAGAGAGAGACACCACAAAGCTATGGAGACTGACTAAAGCACTGAATGATGAGGGTGTCGGCGGAGAGAAGATTACTCTTGAGGAAGATGGACAAACACTGATAGGAAAGATGGCTGCAGATGCCTTTGCGAAGGCATATGCAAAAGAAAGCAACATTCTATACCACGAATGCGTCAAAAAGAGGTTAGAAAAGAGCAAAAGGAAAGAACAGACAACAACACTCATGATGCAATGAAAGTTGACATTAGTTTAGCAGAACTGAAGAAGGCTATCCGCCAATTGAAGAAGAAGAAATCTCCCGGGCCAGATGGCATTACGAATGAAATGATCCAACACCTTGGTAATGCATCTTTCCGCAAGTTGCTAGACATCTTTAATCTCAGTTGGACCAATAGAGAGGTTCCTCAGTGCTGGAAGGAAGCCAGAATGACTACTATTCCGAAAAAAGGGAAGAACAAGACGAAAGTGCTGAGCTACCATGCTATCAGTCTTACAAGCTGCATATGCAAGACCATGGAGCGCATCGTCAACCAGCGGTTGCAGTTGTACCTGGAGTCGGAGAACATTATAGTTTCAGAGCAGGCCGGCTTCAGAAGATACAGGAGCACAGAAGATCAAACAACACATCTTGCACAGGTCATAGAGGACACTTTCTAAGCCAAGAAGGTGATGCTAGCTGCCTTTATCGATCTGCAGAAGGCATTTGACAAGGTGTGGAAGGATGGCCTCCTCGTGAAGCTCCGGCGCACAGGCATCGGTAGCAACATGTTCCGATGGACCAAGTCATACCTATACAATCGCAGAGCTAGGGTGCTGGTGGATGGACAATCTGGACAGAATGTATTGCTGAGACAAGGGGTGACACAAGGCGGAGCATTATCACCAACTCTGTGCATACTCTTCATTAATGACATTGTAGCAGAGCTGCCCAATGGGATCCAAGCAGCCCTTTATGCAGATGACCTCATACTTTGGTGCACCGAGGAGTACCCAACGACTTCCACGTACGGAATGCAGCTCGCCGTGGACAGAATTATAGCTTGGGCCAATCGCTGGTGTATTACCATAAACAAAGAAAAATCATCAGCCATGCTATTCTCACTGTCCACCAAAGCCAAGGTAGGCAATCTGACACTGGGCGGTACTCCACTCGAGTATGAGGACCAGCAGACATACCTGGGAGTCACCTATGGCAGAAGAGTAACATGAAAGGAGCACATCCAGAACGCAGAGGTAAAGGCCAGAAGAAAGCTAAACATCATGAGGAAGCTGGCAGGAACAAAGTGGGGTGCCAATGAAAGGATCCTCAAGACCATCTACCTAGGTGCCGTACGACCACACCTTGAGTATGGATCCAGCTCATGGATGACAACAGCTAAATCTCATCAACAGAACCTCGACAGAGTACAAAACCAGGCCCTGCGCATCATCACTGGTGGAATGAGATCAACACCAATAGAAAAAATGGAGTAGACAGCAGGCATCCCCCCACTTAGCAAACGAAGGGAATGCAAAGCGTTGATCCAAGCTGCAAAGTTCAAATCGTTCAACACCCACCCGATGAAGATCAGGCAAGCACAGCTGTCATCAGGAAGACTTAAAAGATCAAGTTTTGTGAAAGGGACAAAAGCACTTCAAAGGAAACACGAAGAAATGTTGCCAGCACAAATAGAAGACCCAAACCACACACTTGATCCTCCACCCTGGGAAAATAAACTAGAGAGCATAGCTATTCGCACCGCAGTAACTCATCTCACAACCAAAGATGAACACAGTGATGTGAGCAAGAAGGCCCTGACCCTAGCCATGCTGGAAGAAATGTACCCTCAGGAGACATGGATAAGGATCTACACAGATGGATCAGCCAAAGATGCAATTAGGAGCTGAGGTGCTGGACTGCAGATACAGTATCCAAACGGACAACATGGGTCAGCTGCAATACCGACAGGCAAACACTGCACAAAGCTGAAGTCGAAGCACTGGTTCATGCAGCTAATACCATCAGTAGAACAGCAGACCCTATTGCACAGATTGTCTTTTTAACTGATGCCTGCTCCGTCCTTGAGGCTATCACAAAAGGTAAGCTGCCACAACATGAAGAAGCACTACAAACCATCAAATGCTCTCTGATAGCATTGCAGTGGATCCCCTCACATTGTGAAGTCCAAGGAAATGAGGAAGCAGACAAGATGGCAAAGGTGGGTGCAGAAGAAAATCAGACAGAAAACATGGTTACCCATACAGAGTTGAAGACTATCATCAAGTCACTCTATAGAACACCTCAATCAGACGATGCCTACCATCATCTCGAGGCCAGAGCAAGTGAGCATTTTTCGTCTCAGAACTGGACACAACAGACTAAACCAACACATGTGCAGGCGGTTCCACCTTACGACATCGCCCGCTTGTCCTTGTGGAGAAGCAGAACAGACCACAGAGCACATACTTCAATGTTGCAATACGTATCAGCTGCTGAGAGAAGAGATCTGGCCTTTGTCAACCTCTTTTCTTGAAAAGCTGTATGGTCCTGTGAAAGAACTGCAGAAAACCTTTCATCTTGAGAACGGCTCTCCAAGTGTCATACCAGCGATCGAAAAGAAAAAGAAGCGGTATCTTCTCCAACCTTGCGTGGATGATTACCATGCGGTTCTGAAGACGTGTGCCACACAACAGTAACAGCTTTCAAAAGCATTATTTTAAAATACATACGTTGGACGCATTTCTCAATAACAGTGGTTCTACTGGACCGATCTGCTCGAAGATTGGATGAATCTATGTCCCTAGCTCCAGAAAACGTCTGTCAATTATGTGGCCAAAATCTAAATCGAAACAGCATCAGGTTTCAGCAACATTGTTTACAAAATAGACAATTGTGGCCTCACGGCAGTCAGATTGAAAACATATCAAAGAAAACACAAATGTGCCCTTCATATTACGGTTTAATATTATGTACATTTATACTTTGGCTGCGCGATATACCGATCTCACACCCTAAACAGGTTCAATATGACGACGGTTTACAAACCGCCGTAATTATGTTCAAACCGGAAAACTGAGTTTAGCAAAATATGTTCGGTTTAACCAATACTGATTAATCTTTTTTTACTTATAAATATTTCTACTAAGTGGGCCTTTGCATTGGTCTTGAGAACTGTCGGTTTGCAGAACAAAAGGTGTCTATTTTTAACAAATTACCACTGAAATGGCTGACTAGATAAGGAAACCAAACATTCCAGCTGTAAATTTTCAAAATAACCTTTCTTAGTCTGCAATTTGACATTTTCCATGAGATAATTATAAATTTGTTGACCAAATTCGTCCATTAAAGGGTTAAAACGCAGGCTAATTCGAACATGAAACGGTCAACATTTCAGTTATGTTCGATTCCCACTAAATTGCTTGTGAGGAATGGCACTCTGTCTCTAAGCTTTCCACTATTTTGAAACTAATGTGACTGGAAGATGCAGCTGTTGTCTGTAGCACAAAATATCAGTCAAATTAGCTTCGAAATATTTAATCGTACGCGATAATATTTGTAAAATTGTAAATGAATAACTTTCTATTGGTCTTTCGTATTCAGTGTTAACATTATCTAATTGTGTATACAATGTTTTAGTTCTTTGATGCTTGTGAGCATGATTGACGCTTGACCAGCGTTGAGGCTAATGGACGAGTCTGCTGTATGAATAAGCCAGCTATCACAATTCTGTAAAAACATATGGTTACAGATATCTAAGAGTAATTTTTCAACTCTTCTGCTAATCTAAACAGGTAGTCCACATTGTCGCAATTCAGATACAAAATAAACATGTTTATTGGGGCTGTATTCCTGAGCGAGGGCGTTATTACAATAGAGCCAAGTAACCTACCTCATGTTTAGATAAGTCTTTAAAGCTAAGATCACAAGTTAACGACCATCTTGACCAATCAGTTCGCATTATATACCAGTAATAGGCGTAATTCAATTGCCGTATGCTCTAACCACGCCCCATCCGGCCCCTTGTAGCGTGCCAAAATATCATCATTACGAGATGTCTAAACAATGTAAACGATACGACTAGATGATGTTAAAATATGCGTAATTGATTGAAAGTTGCTGCTATCTGTGACACTAACAGCTTTCAACAACAAGCAATCCAAAATAATAAGGCATTGATTAACTGATTAACAACAATTAAGCCATATATCCCGTTATTCGACTCGTGATTATTAAACAAACGAGAAATCCAGTGCATTAGGATTAATCGATTGTAAATGGATCACATATTATTGTTAGTGTGTAAGAAGCTAGATTTTAACAATTACTGGCGTACTCAGAAATGAATGTTATATGTATATACCATATTCCCGATGCTTATAAAGAAATTCACAGCCGTGAGCGTCTATTTTGGGCCAAGAGTTCTCAACAACACACGTTTATCTAACAAATATTGCGTAGGCCTACCAATAATTGTACCCACTAATCCTTGTCCCCACCCACTCCATAAAACCGATATACAGTTCAAACCGGTTTGAAAATTTACATCGTCACCGGTTTGAAATTATGCCATACCGCGGCAGCCTTAACTTTGACCCAGAATAAAGTATTTGTAGAATGCGTGTAGTATGTTGGAAGTTATTGATTTATATTTAACGATGGCCCACTTAGCATTGTAATGTCAATATCTGAATGGACCTTTCCAGTGTTAGCTATGCCCCGCCAATATCTAGCTAAGCTCTACCTACAACTCGCTCGTGTTGAGATCGTTCAATCCCTGAACTCACTGACAATCAATTTCCAGAAACCTGTACAGGTAGTCCTAAATTGTTGAAAATTTTGAGTCTAATTTGACTGGGTTCTGGTTCTGCCTATGACAGCAACAGCGACCAGTCAAATTAGTTTGAAACTATTCAACAGCATCGTTCCTAAATAGTAAAGACATACAATTCGTACGACAATGCGTAGCCCGTCACCAAGTATGGGTTCCTGAAGTACTTAGCTACGTCATTCATGACGTCATTGATTATGACGTCATCCTACACGTCACATGAATAAACTGGAAAGGTCCATGTCAAGACAACCCTATTGGAAGCCGTTAAATATTTTGAAACTAATTCGAATATTACTATTTTCATGCGCCTGTTACGGTAACATCTTCCAATTAAATAAAGTTTAAAAATATTACGGTAAACCGAGTCTTTGTATTTAAGAAATTGTTCGTTTCTGGCCTGTAAATGTGTCTGTAAATGTTAAAATGGTAACAGTCGAGCCGTTTTTGTCTATGGGTGAACACCGTAAAACCGCCGAATATTCGACCCGCGATCTCCAGATGAAAAACTTAAACGGGCATGCAATTTATGTCCAATGAGGGATCCATTTCCAGCTCTGCCCGTCCATTTCTAGCTACGCTCAGCCCACGTGTGTTAGAATCAATTCATATACTTTGAGCCTTGAATTACCGGAAACCCATATTCAATGTAACAATACACGCCAGTCCGATTAGTTTCAAAATATTTAACGGAATGTTTATTAAATTGTAAATCGATCAAAAACATACAATTGCTACACTTAACGGACTTTTCGATGTTCATGACGGAGAATTGTATGCCATCTTGATTGTGACATCAGCTAACTAGTGACTTAGTTGATTATCGACGTCAGATACTTGAAGCTAAGCCAAGAAATCAGATCCCGGCATATGATTGTCTGTTTGGACGGATGATAAGACGACATGATGCACGAATACATAACACTTGCTATCAAATTTCGAGCTTCAAGTTCGCATCTCGCATAAAGTGCACGGTAGGTTGGTTAGATGATGCGGATGCTTACAGTTATGCGCCTACGTCGACAAACATGACCAAGGACAAGTACGTGGTTGTGGTCGCAATGACCGAGTTGAGGTCCCCCATCCGCCACTCCTCCTCTGCATCCTCCACCATTATAGTCGGGCTATTCGATATCGTATATAAAGCTAAATATTACATACTAAATAGTTAAACAAATGTCAATATTATCACCATTTCCTCGTGTGAGCTCGGCTGATTCTATATTGGTTTCCTGACAACGGCATTAAATCTTTAACAGTTACGGTCATTTGCGCTGTGCATATATACGAGTTATTTCCCTTAAAGGAATAATCAATGTAGGCCTACTCAATAAAGCTATTAATCTAACAAACACCCACATGTGCACGCTCAAGCATGCTTGATAGGGGTGTGGGCGTATTCAATTTGCAAATTAACAGCTAAACTAACGCGCGATCTTCAATAAAATGATCTGATTTCTGACTGAAGTATCTGACTTCATAATCAAATAGTCACTTGGTAGCTGACATCACAATGAAAATGACATATGTCCGTTAAGGAGGTGGAAAATGTCCGTCACTCAGTCACTCACCAACACACACACACACACACACACGGGCGCGCAGGCACACGCGCACGCACGCACGCACGCTCATTCCCTCACTCACTCACCCTCCCGTCCACCTACCCACTCTCTCACTCACTCACTCACTCACTCACTCACTCACTCACTCACTCACTCACTCACTCACTCACTCACTCACTCACTCGCTCGCTCGCTCGCTCGCTCGCTCGCTCGCTCGCTCGCCCGCCCGCCCGCCCGCCCGCCCGCCCGCCCGCCCGCCCGCCCGCCCGCTCGCTCGCTCGCTCGACCCACCAACCACCAACCACCAACCCCCACTCACCCACTCACTTACTTAGTTACGCGTGCACGCACACACACATACACGCACGCACGCACACACAAACCGCGCGCACACGCAACCACGCATTGACTGGCAGAGGGACAGACAAACAGATGAATAGACAGGCAGAGAGACAGGCCCTTACCGGCGAGGGAAGATAAACATAATAGCGTATCTGAGTAACTCGTTACCATTTCCTATAAAATCTACCACACAATTTGAGCCAAATTTCCTGGACAAAGCCGCCGTAGTAGATCTATGTCACAACGATAGTCATTTGTTACGCAGCTACACCGAAAATTTGAAATAAACGCATTTAGTCTGGTTATTAATAAAGAATGGTAGGTAATTTAGTTTTATTGGCCTCTTACACCGACATGTATTTGAGCCATGTCAACAATGAAGTGAACCCCAAAGGGATTCAAATAAACAGAAAATTAAAATAAGATGAAAGTAGCAACACGTTTAAATTGAATTAATCTGAAAATGGAGAAAATATGCCTCCGGAAATAAATGCCCCTGGGTGGCAATGTACGTTGTCACTTAGGCGTTTGCTCTTTTGACAACCAATCTAAAAAATTCCCCGTTTTTTTGCTATCGCTGGAGGGACAATGGCTTGTATTATGTATTATGAACGCATGTTCGGTGAATTGTTCAGTGAATTGATTAACCCGTTCACCGACAAATCCCTGAATAAGTAAATTCTTTACGATATAAAACTTATTCTGTTGAATATTTTGAAATTAATTTGAATGGATGCCGTTGCTGCCTAGGCAGCAATGGCTTCCAGTCAAATTAATTTCAAAATATTCAACAATTTCCCTGCATGGTTACATTCAAAATGAAATATGGGGAATTCATCAGTGAATTGATTATTCTCATGATTAATTGATTAACACATATTGTCGAGAAACAGGTAAAAGCATTTATCGATACCACTAAAAGCATCGCAAATAGTAAACCGAATTATTCATTTACTGCATTGCTTTCAACATACATTACAGGGAAATAATTCTTGATTAGAGGAATGACGGAATTCTGTTGAATATTTTAGACTAATTTTACCGGAAGCTATTATTAGCTGGGGAAAAATTTAAAATAGCTAACGGTTTGTCTATATGGATGCTTTAAAATTAAGACCATGGCGTTTAATAGTGTCGCCGTCAGGGGCGCGCGTGGCTCCGCCGCTTGCCATCGTTGTTGTTGTTGCTGCTGCTGCTGCTGCTGCTGCTGCTGCTGCTGCTGCTGCTGCTGCTGCTGCTGGTCAGCCAGCCTCGGGGCTGGTGAGTGGTCGCCGCGCATCTCAGGTGTCCACAAAAACCGACCTCCAGGGCAGGTGGAACGATTACATTCCAGTGGGCTCGTGCAGCCATTGCTGTGAAAATTGAACACTACCGTATCGCCCCGGCTGTTCTTGTCCCTGGTGTGTCTAGCCTTCATTTCCAAGGAGGAAAGAACGGTGCCAGCACACAAATTTACTTACTTGATTTTAGTAACAAACAATTTGTCTATGCTTGTCACTTATGAAAGGTGTCTGTAAAAACTAGAGTGGTGAATTTGGGTTTTTTTCTCGCCTGACGTACCTAACCGATCTAGTCATATATAGACGGTATCGTGAAAGGTACCTCTGTGGGGGGAAGTTCCGTTCAGGGGGCATCAGTTGGTTTAATATAAACCATATCTGCCTGTGGCTGGCCAAAAATGATTGGTTTTGCTAGAGGAAAGTGCCTCGTGCGGGCCTCCATCACAGGAAAATGCCTACAACGCAGTAGCGGAGGAAGAGAGACGATAGGAGAGAGAGAGAGAGAGAGAGAGAGAGAGAGAGAGAGAGAGAGAGAGAGAGAAGTCGTCCTGCATGCAGGGGAAGAATGGGGAACCCATGTCAAACGGTACCAATAAGGACTGAATCTTTACTGTGTGCTTGAGTAGAAATATACGACAGTGCAATACCGTGCTCCGCCTCGAGGACGGTCGAGGGAGGAAAACGACCGACCATCGCAATGAGGGGGACGAATGGGGAACCAATACCGCTTTATGCCATGGATAACTATTCCCTTGCCATTTGTTTGAGAGGAAATTTATGGCGGTACCACACTGTGGCGCTTTGTGAAAAGGGAACCGGTGGGACGTTAACTATAAAAATCTTTAAAAGGGGTGGATGTAATCTCACGGTTTGTGCACAAACGTTAGAGAGACATCCCACGGTAACGAAAAATGATGAGGAAAATTATGTTGGTCTTCCTGCCTGAGGCAGGGAATACAAAAGTTTGCGAGAGGAAAATGCCTCGCGTGGGCCTCTGTCAAAAGATAAATGCCTTCAACACCGAAGCAGAGGAGCAGAGCGGAAAAAAGGGTCGCCCTCCTATCCTACAAAGAGAGAGAAAAATTATCATGTGTATTTATCCTAATATAGTTATTTTACTGTTCTGTGCCTTACGTGAAGATACAGTGGCTGATTCAGTTCAGCACCGTGGTCTTAAGTTAAAGATACTGTTTAGTTGGTACCGTCCATTTTTGTGATCCTAAAAATGGCCTAGACTAACTTTTAGTTGCAAGTTTAAAAACATATATTTTAAGCCGCAAATGACGTAGCACCAACTGTCTTTAACGAATACGTCTTCCTGGCGAGGATGCTCGGTTCCGTTGCCGATGACCCACGGAGCATCTCTCCTCAGACCGACAGCATGCAACATGTTGTCTGGTCGTAGTTTTAGAGCCGCAAAGCGATCTCTCCACATACCGCATCTTAACCACAAATAACAACACATGGCCAAATCACATTGACAGAAGCGTGTTTAAAAACGGATTTTAGCTTACTTACGGTGGGAAGAGAGAAATGTATTCCCATCTATGGTGACTATCCCGTAGGCGTGGTGAGCTTTAAGGCTTCACCCAGTCACCGTTATGAGTTAGATGGCGATTCGCGTGTCTATCCGTCACCTGAGGTTTCCAGTACGGACCGTATGAGATCTGTACCCTGGCATTACAGTTTAGCTGCTTTAGATTTGGAGAAAGGTTGCTTTAAGAACACTGCTGGGATGGCAACGGTGTAGCCTTATTTGTATTTTCGCAGTGTGTCCTACTTTGGCCTAAAGAATCTTGCGTATAGGTATACGAAGACACACGGGGTATGTATGTGAATGGCAGATTGATTCTAGCCAGCTAGACGCCTGCTGTAGGTTCTTGAGACGGTCCTAACCATTCTGACGGTGGGAATTCAAACAATTATTTCGACCAGACGGCCAGAGAAGCGTAGTCAAACGCAGTTACTCTTCACTTTAATTTAGGAGGCCTTAATATGGACGGCCAACTATGAAAATCGGTAATACTGTTTGCACAATGGTCTTATTGACCGTGAAGAAGAGTTTTAATAACAATTTTCCATTTGAAGAGTAACCGTTCTTGGCTAGCTTAAAATCTGTCCTATTGAGCTATCATAGTTCTAGGTTTAACGGTAGTGTGTCATGTTCTCTGGCGAGAGCATGAGCAGCGACCTTAATGTAAAATTGTAGCCGTTGGGAGAAAATACGGTGATGCATTTATTGTTGATAGTGTAACCTAGGTGTGCTGCGGTCCAAATATTTTTGTAGTTTTTGCTGCTAACTAACAATATTGGCAGAATGTCTGATTGCATATATATACATTCATTAGAAATATATGGTCGATCTGACCCAATGTGCCGTTTATTTACTGACACCGTTTACAATGCATAACATTATGTACAACATTGTCTTAAAGTGGAGGTCGCATCCGACGTTACGGTAACACTTAGGGCGGTACTTTATTTATTATTAATATGATATACACAACTAAGATATGTCATCAGTGCAGTTTAAACGTCACATGTAGTCTTTGTACCGCTTTCCTGCGGTATGAGCTGAGGCACGGTGTAGCTGCCACCTGGAGAATTACTGCAGGATGCTGGCCATAATGTTTCATACTCGAAAACTGAAGAATAAAGCCAATTTGGGTGGCTAACAGGTTCTAATGCATAGTACATACTGAATAGTTCATCGCAATACCGTTATACTGTTTGTGCTTTAAGAGTGATGGATGCCTCCATTGTGTAAAGATGGTAAGTACATATTATTTTGAATTATTTTCTCGGCACAAGACGGTCCACGCCGCTTAGCTATTATGGCATGTAAAGCAATGTCCCTGTCTGGACTACGGTCAAAACGTAAATTCAATGACGCTGGATATGTCCATTGTTTTCTACCACCGTTTTTGGAGTGGCGCAGCAAGTCCAGCGAGACATGAAAAACACCACCGTTCTTACATACTAATTTAGATGGTAATGGCCAAATGTCTTGCGCCACGATAAAGGCACCACTGGTGACGGTGGTCAAAATAAAGAGCCTTCTTTTAATTTAGGTTGTTACTCCTGTTGATCTACCAGGAGTGTACAAAAATGTGGTGTGCTGTGGAGTGCGGCTGTCTGGAGAGGGAACCTGACTGTAACAAGCTGCGTTGGTGTAGATTGCAGAACGCGAGTTCTACACAGTAGGAAGATAGTGAGAAAGCTCCCACTCTCAATCTGAGTCCGCCTCCTTTCTATTCGAGTTTGGCTTTTATACTCGGTGAGAGACTGCGCCAGATGGCTCATCCAATCACAGCGCGTGTTGCGTGCGAGGCAAGGTAGCTAGAGCAATCGTGCCTAGCTCTCTCCAGTTCGGGGACACGCTCGGCCGATTTCTACGCTTAGTTGGAGCTCCAAAAGAGTCCGTTTTAATTTTGCCATATCTTCACCAGATGTGAACCGATTTAATGTTCAGTGTGTTAAATTCGTCATTCAATTCTGATATTAATACATACCAAAATCTTTGAGGACGGCCCCATATTACGGAATTGCCATAATATGAGCAAGTAGATACATAAGTTGCCAGCCTACACCGGCTAAGCGTTAATGTGTGTTTACCTCTCATGCCTGCACATGCGTGTAGGGTCATCTCACGGACTCTATTATTTTGTTCTCCTGCTGGAATGGCCGTTCATGCACAGGCCGTATTTGGCCAACTGGGGGTGAACATGGACCATCCCGGACCGGGCCGTCTTGTACGCACCCGACTGTGATCCGTGCTACACCACCCCTTCCCATTTTCGCTCCTGTGCCGAAAGATACCGCATCGCGCTGTCGGGTGAGAATTATAGACTTCTCGTGTAGGTGCATAGCCATGAGGAGAAAGAGTGATGCGTGAGGCACGTATTCATGAGATGCAGGCACATATACAAGCAAAAGATTTTAGGGATTGAGGCATACTTTTTATTTTTAAGTACACTGGAATCGTCTGGTTTCTAATTGCGGAGGAGAAGTTAGTTTCTCATCGGAGCTCTCCTACAACAGTGGATCGTCTTCAAGGGACATCACGCCAGTCTTATAGCCACACCGCACGTCTATTCTCTAGTTTTTCGGCACAGACTTTTACTTTGTAAACATTTTTATTAAGAACTGACTGTATATTAAAAGCAGAATTTGGTCTTCAACACGAAAGAGGCCTATTGCCGGTGACCTTCCCTTGTGTTGATTTGATAGGTAAGATGAAGTTACAGTGTGCGATTTCCTCCTTTTATAGCTTTTAGTGACGTCACAGGAGGGCGAATGACCACGCCTGATCTTTTTCGGGGGGTGATTCGGCCATTCCATCTGTGAAAGTCTTTATTCTGTTCTCGCATCACTGAACGGTTATTTTTGTTCAGGCTAGGAGAGACGGTGTATAGAGACGGGAGCACTTACTCTATCTTATTATCAAGGGATCACCGGTTTTTAGGTGGTACTAACGGTGAACTATATTATTCACGCGCATGCCTATTCTTCAATTAAAGTGAGGCGGTTTTCTGTTTAGATGCGTATAAACTTGCCTAATTTTATCTTAGGCTAGGCGGTTCGTAGGAGTGGGTGAGAGTGAGATTAAGTCAGCAGCCCATTCACTCCGAGTTATCACCTCTCGTCTCCTCTTTTGCTGGCGTGGTAGAGCCGCAGGGGGTTTGGCCGTCTTTTGTTTATGGTGCCTTAAGCGTATAACAGTAAAATAGTAAGTACCTATCACGTGGTATATTGGTAGTTCCATCGTATTAGTTAGATTGAAACTTTGAATTCCTCTATAGTGCAGACCGTGTATAGTACATTGGCCGATAAGGAAATAACTACGTGTCATGCCGTTATTGATGAGGGGGGGGGGGGGGGCGTCTGTTTTCATCCCGGTATCATATGCATGCGTTGGTACTTTTCGTTACTATGTACAAAACACATTATTTTTAACTATGCTTCCAAAAATAGGAATGCGGAGCATGTGTGTAGGGGAATTATTTTTTTAATTCTCTCTGTGTTTTGACTGTTTAAGTGTTGATGCTGCTTTTAATCAGCCTGCTATTTTCATGCATAATAATTGCGGTACTTTATATCAAAAGTATAACAGTCTTGTCTTATTTTCTTGTCTTTTTAACAAACTCATGTCTTACAAGCGTCAAGTTACGGCCCACCGTGTTACGCATGGCCGTTTTTAAACGGTGTGAAGACGGCCAAGCATCCCTCTCGGTAGGAAGGACTTCTCGTGTCACATCCGTGCATGAATGCAAGCGGTACAGTCCAGCTTATATTAAACGTGCCACAGTTGCAATAAATATCACAGTAATTTTACCGTTCTTTGGAGATTACTTGGTTTCAATCAACCTGTGTGTCAGTATTTCCTAATGTGTTGATGAGTGTTTTTAGTATGCTTGGCTGGTTATTTTCTATTAGTCCACCGCGGTGGTGGGGTATCAGTTTTATGGCGACGGGGATGCATTGTCGCGGTGTTAGCGGTGACAACTTTAACGGACTCCGTAATGGCCGAGCCTTATAACAGGCCGGACGGAGTTACTTAGGGCGGAGATAACCAGTTAGATAGCTTCCGTACTTGAATCAATCCATTATGGAATTGTACTTTCGGTAACAAAATCCTACTCGTACCGACGGTAGACTGCTGTATATCCTGCCACCGGTATTCAATTTTTATGTCGTTCCTTATGAAGGGATGTACCAAGGGGCGCGTAATGATGCTTGTATATGTAGTTATGTAGTTAACCTTCACTAACGCGAAGGCTACCGCATGCTTTTGGTAAAAGGGAGTGTAGGGCGGTATCTGTTGGTACGGTTTCTGTAAAGCACGGGGTTTGGTGCGGGGAAATCTGTATGGAGTGTTTATGTTGGTCGTGTTGTGCTTTGGGCTATGATCAGTTTTCCACGCTGATCATGTCGATCTGGTGCAGGGTTATTTTCGGAGAATACGATGAGCGGTAGGCTCACCGTATTATTGTAGTGTATGATGAGGCGGGTTCTGTATGCTATACGTTTCTGTTTGAAACGGATAGGCATATGATTGTTGGATGGATACTGGTGTATACCACATTATATGCGGTATGTCTGTTGCCTGACCTCACCGTATGTGGTAACTACGGTAGGTGTGTGAAGTTTCTAGCACGGTACAGATTTTTAGTTTCCTAACCTTGTGGCGAGTGATGTTGGTGAATTTGTCGTAATCACGGGGATTTGGAAGATGGAATAGGGAAACGGCGTGGGACACTGGATGGGAAGGGTTACACAACGGTCTGGTGCTCCGTCATTTCTCCGTCATTTCTTTTCTTGAGCCCTGGGAATAAACGAGCGGAAAATCTGCGGATCAGGCAGCTCCCACGACTATGGTTAGTTGTTTCAATAACTAGCGTACGCGGTGGGGTGGGGGTGTGGGGTGGAGGGCCAATTCTTCTGTAACCGTAGATCTGCTCATGTCGGAGGTATGACGGTCCTCTGACGACCATGGGAGTGTGAGGAAAATTGGATTTGTGAGGTCTGATCTCGGTGTAGCTCCGTGGGGTGCGGCTTGAACTGGACATTTGACAGCATATGGAATGGGTGCCATTTGTGGGACGTATGGCGCCGCACTCCAAGAAAGGGGCGGGGCTTGGAATTGAAACGGTGCAGCCAGTTTAATCATGGCTGCCTGGAGCGGGAATGGAGTCGTGTTTGACACGAGGCAAGTGGTCTGGTACGGTGGAGCCATCGGGAGGGATGCTGTCCGAGGAAAGTGTGGTACCGTATTTTGGGGGCGGGCTTTGGAGCAGCACCGAGATGTATGGGTTTCCTGTTGTCTAGAACAGGCCAAGGTTTCATCAAACCTATTCACTCTCGTGCTACTTGTTACATGTTCCACCGTGCAGGAGTTATCCCTTCTTGCGATCGGTTCCGTCTCTGGGGGTAATAGCATGGATTGTATTGGAGTGGGGAAGAGGAAGGGGGAACAACTTTTCCATCCTTCCCCTTGGACAATACAAACGAAAATGTCTTCAAATATGGTTTACCAGACCGGGTAGTCCCATGCAGAGGAGGGAGAGGGCAAGTACGTAGAGCTGGGCCGGCACCACAGTGCATTTGGCTAATGGTGGGAGTACCTATCTCCATAGAGAACTTGTCTGGGTACCGGTGTCGTGTGTTTTACTCAGCCTGAGCTCCGGCACTGAGTTATCACCAACACTGATCGAAGTGGATGGCTGACGTCAGGCCATCCGAGGCACGGATTTGGTAGGTCACGTACGACTTCTTACCTACTACCACATAGGGGTCTTTCTACTGGTAACTCAGTTTACAATCAAGGTGTGTTTCTTTAGTCAGCATTACCGCTAAAGTTCTATTTGATCTCTCTACCATACCATCCCCACGTAGGTGGTACGGTGTGGTGCGGGTCTTGACTATGTGGAACAATTTGCAGAGCTCGCAGATCAGCTGGCTCTCAAAGTTACTACCTTGGTCAGAATGTAGTTCAAGTGGCATACCAAAGCGGCAGAAAACATTGCTTGTCAGGACCTCAGCTATGGTGCTGGCCACTTGGTCTGGCAGAGCAAATGCTTCTACCCACTTCGTGAAGTAATCCTGTAATACAAGGATGTTTTTATTTCCTTCATCCATTGTATTCAGGGGTTCTAGCACATCCATCGCAACTCGTTCCCACAGTGCACCGATAATCTATGTTTGTAATGGTGCAAAGTGGTGCTGGCCAACAGCCTGGCGCTGGCAGGGCACACATTTTGCCACATGTGCCTTCACACTGTCACGTATGCCTATCCAATGGAATCTAGGTTTGAAGCATTCGACTGTTCTCTCTACGGCAAGGTGACCATCATTGTCATGTAACTGTTTCAGTATCATGACTTGGTGCCATTCTGGTATCACTATCCGGCCTATTAAGATATAAGACACTGTTATTTATTTGGCATTCTTCATACCTTTGATAGCAATACTTGGCCGCAGTGGATAAGGGGCTAACAGATTCCTTGGATGGGCGTACCCCTTCCTGGACCCAGACATACACATCTCGTGTTTGCGCATCTGTAGATTTCTCTTGAGCAAGTTTCACCACATCCCAGTCCGTACATCGGAGCTCAGGGAATGCGGGGAAGGGTGATCTGTCGTGTTGTATTATATTGGCCACTTCAGGTTCATCCTCGAGTCCTATTCTACTCAAGGCATCGACATTTCCATGTAGTTTACCGGGTCTATGAACCACATACAAGTCGTAGGTCTGCAGGGATTCCTGCCATCTCGCCACTTGGCCCTCATGATTCTTCAGGTTCCTGATCCGCCGTAGCGAGGCATGATCCATGTGCAGAGCAAAGGGGCGTCTGTACAGAAAATGTGTATAGGATTTGACAAAGTATACCACTGCCAATAGTTCTCTCTTAGTGGATGTGTACCCCTTTTCAGTTTTGTGAAGCGTATGGGAACCATACCCTAGTACCTTTTCTGTTCCATCTTCGGCAATCTGAGATAGAACAGCGCCTATAGCATAAGCAGACGCATCAGTATCCAAGATGAAATCAAGGTTAGGGTTTGCATGAGCTAATATGAGTGCAGATGTCAAATGTTCCTTTAACGCCTTAAAGGAAACCTCACACTCCATGGTCCATTCAAATGGTATATTTTTTCAGTGATTTGGAATAACGGTGCTGCGATCTCACTGAAATGGTGTCTATAGTACTGGCAGAGCCAGAGGAAGCTTCGTGTGTTAGTCACATATATCGGAGTTTTCCATCCGGATACTGCTTGAGTTTTAGTGGGCTGAGTGGCCACTCCATCAGCGGATATTACATGGCCCAGAAATTCAACATTCTTTCTAAAGGTGGCATTTTTTGGCTTAAGTTTCAAATTTGCATTTTGAAACCATACCAGCACCGTGTCCATGTTGGCCAAGGTCTGTTCAAAAGAGGGGCCAAAAACGATAACGTCGTCTATGTAACATAAACAGACTTCCCACTGTAATGTGGTAAGCACTTGCTCAATTAGCCGTTAAAGGTGCCCCGTGCATTGCATAGACCGTAGAGCATCTTACAGCACTGAAACAGACCATCCCTGCAAACAAATGCAGTCTTTTCATTTGGCTCTGCTTAACGAGTCCAATGCCTGATCAATTCTAGGAAGAGGATAGGCATCTTTAACGCTTAAATCATTCAAGAGGCTGTGGTTAATACAAAACCGTAGTGACCCATCTTTCTTGCCTGCTAAGGCTATGGTAGTGGCTCATCTTTCTTGCCTGCTCGGAGGTCCACGGAGATACCGAAGGCAAAGTATACCACAGAATGTTTTCCTAATGCCTGTTATCAACATGTCATTGACGTGTTGGTGTGCTTCCACTTCCTTATGAATAGGAAGACGGCGCACCGGCTGCAGCACAGGCCGATTATCACTGGTGTCAATGGAGTAACGGACCAGGTGGGTCTCACCTAGGTCCATATCACTTGCTGAAAAACTGTGTTTGTACTTATTTAATAGATGCCGTACATTGAGTACAGGTTAATCCAACTGTGGCACGCAAACACAGGTCGTGTAGGTGTTCCGGTATACCAGTGTTGGTTGCGGTGGAATTGGTAGGAATGGTGGGAGGTATTTCCACCGAATCTATGTCCACTAGACGGCCACAGCATACTCCAGGAACTAAGGTAATAGGATTAGCTGTGCTGTTAAACACATGGTAAGGTATACGGTCCCTACTGGTGGTCGTAACTAACATTCGAGGACTAACACATTTAGAGGCCAACATATATTCCTGGTCAGGTTCCAACAGAGCGGTATGAATATTTTTTCCTAACTGAGGTGCGGTGTCCCACCAAGTTTCTTCATGGCCCAGCTTAACGGTGGCTGAGGAGGCCAATATTAAAGCACAAGTATGATATAAGGTTGATTCCGGCCCTAATGGAATATGACGGCCGGGTATTTCTAACTCTTGTTGTTTGCAGTGAATTACTGCTTCACTGTCGCTGAGAAAATCAGAGCCTAGTAGTGCATCGTTTTGTATGGATGCAACTACTACCTTCTGGATATATTTTAACTCCTCTATTTGTATTACTACATTTATAATACCGGCCATGGGAATATTGGTACCAGTGGCCATTTGGAGTTGGAGATTAGATGGTTTAAGAGGCGGTTTCCGATGGGTAGGGATGCTAGAGAAAAAGTGCTCGTTAATCACCGTGATAGATGCACAAGTATCTACGGTGGCATTTGTAGGCATACCGCCAAATAAACAAGCACATTTGTATATTATTTGCTCCGGCATGGGAGAGAGTTTTTCTATCTTAATTTCTTGATTACTTGTTGGTGGTACCGTATAATCTTGTATGCTTGCCAATAACCTTGGCAAGTGCGGTTGGTGGTTGTGTGAAAAAGGAGCCATTTTTCCTTCTGCTGCCTGATTGGTTTTCGTAATAACGGTGCCAGGGGTTCGGAAGATGTGAAATCGGTGTGCACCGTAGATTTGGGAGCATTCTGTTTAGCTGCGTGTTTGCAAAGCGCCACTTTCACGGCCCATTTACGGCAATGTATCATAATGTGCTTAGTAGAAGCACAGTAGAAACCAACCTTCTTTTGTGGCCTACTCTATTATCTACGTTTACTCTTTTTCTGAATCCAAGTCGACGAACAGTGTGACTCAGTGTCGGTGCTACTGGGGGAGAGACCGTCAGTGAAGATGGAGGAGACTGGTTATCACATACCACTTGAGGACACCGGGTATTTGGTGACATAGCAGCTGACCTAGTAGCTTGGATAAAAGTTGTTTCTGTTGAACTATTTTTATCTACGAGGGCCGCTCTACATAAAAAATGGAATGGTGTGTGAATGGCTGGTTTTGGAGCGCCATCCATTATTAAACGGTCCCGCAATCTTTCTATGTTTATGCATAAGGGGTAATGCGCAGATTTTCGAATCAGTTTTCTGAGACGGGCACTGAACGGACTCGCCCTCCAGTGCCTGTGTTAGTTTGTCTGATTTTCTGTCGGTGGCTTACTTTGCTCTAATTGTAATGTCTTAGAGGGAGGAAGGTTCAGACACCGTTCCTTCCAGTGTCCCGCTTCACCGCATCCAAAACAAGTGTTTGGGTGGGTGGATGCCAGTGTAGGATGGTTTATGGTTGACCTATTTGTGTTCTGCGCTACCGGGGTTGATAAGGTAGTTAAGAGATTGGTCAGAGAAGCAATTTGTTTTGTAGTCGCCTCTAACCGTTTATCTGTATTAGACCTATTGGAATTATTATGTTAGTTACCCCTACCTGGGGCATTATTGTGCATGGTCTCCATGATGGGATTGACCACGGCATCTACCTCATGGTGCATTATTCTGCCGAGGTTGTGTGTTTTGCACCTGCCTGCTTCGGTTACCGTACTTGAAGCAGGTGCGGTGTCCATAGTATTATTTGTACTAGCGTCAGCTAACTCATTGATAGGATGTAATTGTCGTTTAGCATTCTTTTCCCGTTCCAGGAAGTTTTCTACTCGAACGACAGTGGCCATTAATATTTGTAGACGTCTGTGTTCTAGCAGAAAAGGTTTCTCTTTTAGAGACGGTTCGCCACTCATTGCGTCGATAAAAGTATCCAATTGTAAGTGAGTGACCCCCTCCAGGTTGGTACTGGGATACGCTCATGTGACTAATCGCCTGATACAGCTTGCCAGAGCAGGGGGAGTTTCATTCACACGTCGGCGTAGGTTCTTTAACTGTAAACGGCTAGTCTCTCCAAGGGCCATATCACCAAACCATTCTGACAATGTATTCTCCAGTTCATTATAGGTCGGTGTCACTTCAGACCCCATGTCTGCTAATATCTGCAACGCATTTCCCGATAATTTTGCGGCCAGGTACTCTCCAATTTGGTGGTCTGACCACCCATTCGTCCTGCTGATGATTTCAATTTGGCACTTATAGTTGGCCCATTCACCGTCCCCACTGAATTCAGGTGGAAGTATGACTCGCCCGGTGCCATGATAGGGAGTTCTCGGCGCAAATCCAGGTGGTGGTGTAGGAACAATGGGAGTAAAAGCAGAAGAGGGACAGGAATCATAGTCATCGGGCCAGTATTGATATTTCCTAGGTGATAATTCTGAGCGGCACCGTATAGGCGAGGGATTCCCCTGCATACGGTATGGTTCATTATACCTAGGTGGTGCCGTATTTTGTAATGGTACTGGGTTTGCTGGGATAGTAGGGTTGGTTGGGTGTATTATTAGCCATTCCAGATATTGTGGAAGTGGATAATTGGTGAAATGTATAATAACCGGTTGTGGATTAGTTAGTGGTAATTCAGGCTCCGTGTTCCAATATTGGTACCATAATGGTAAGTTATTATATGGTGCCATTGGTGTAGCTATCCGCTGATGAAACATGGGCCCGTTGGCCTGTGCATTTCACCATTGTTCACTTGCTGTTGGCAAGTGTGGGCGTACCGGGTGTGGGGTATTCACTGGTTCCTTTAGGGGATGGTTATTGTGTAGTCCGCCATCTGGCAATGGTGAATGAATCTCACTCCAGATGTCAGACAACATTATATACTGGTCACCCGCCTGTGAAGCATCGATGAATGGTACTTCACTTACAGGCGAGTATTCCTGTCTGATGGTTGCTAATGATCCCGCACCGAGGAGCGATATATAAGGGGTGGCGAGTGTCCCCACAGTTCTATCGTGTATACACTCTATTTCTTCATCTGAAGGGTACATATTGAAATATAACGGAGACTGAAACATATGAGAATTGAAACCAAGTGTAGGTTCAATTTCCACTCGAGCCCCACATCGGGCACCACTTGTAGCGGCCAGGGGCTGTTTGCCATCTTTGTTGCTGCTGCTGCTGCTGCTGCTGCTGCTGCTGCTGGTCAGCCAGCCTCGGGGCTGGGGAGCGGTAGCTGCGCATGTCCGGTGTCCACAAAAACCGGCCTTCAGGGCCAGTTGAACGATCACATTCCAGTGGGCTCGTGCAGCCATTGCTGCGAAAATTGAACAATACTGTATCGTCCCGGCTGTTCGTGTCTCTGGTGTGTCTAGCCGTCATTTCCAAGCTGGAAAGAATGGTGCCAGCACACACATTTACTTACTTGATTTTTAGCAACAAACAATTTTTGTATGCTTGTCATGGTGTATGTAAAAATTAGAGTGGTGAATTTGGGTTTATGTCTCGCCGGAGGTACCTAACCGATCTAGTCATATATAGACGTTATCGTGTGTGTGATAGCTCCGTTCAGGGCACATCAGTTGGTTTAATATAAACTATATCTGCCTGTGGCTGGCCAAAAATCATTGGTTTTGCGAGAGGAAAGTGCCACGCACGGGCCTTTGTCACAGGAAAATGCCTACAACGCCATAGCAGAGGAAGAGAACAGATAGGAGAGAGAGAAGTCGTCCTGCATAAGATGTAGCGGAAGAATGGGGAACCCATACCA
This sequence comes from Chaetoderma sp. LZ-2023a, assembly GCA_034401795.1. NCBI lineage: Eukaryota > Metazoa > Mollusca > Caudofoveata > Chaetodermatida > Chaetodermatidae > Chaetoderma > Chaetoderma sp. LZ-2023a. The sequence continues at coordinate 107,429,721 of CM067373.1, forward strand.
AACGGTACAATAAGGACTGAATATTTACCGTTTGTTTGAGAGGAAATATACGACGGTGCAGTACTGTGCGCTGCCTTGTGGAGGGTTGATGGAGGAAAACGACCGACCATCACAATGAGGGGGAAGAACGGGGAACCAATACCTCTTTATGCCAAAGATGACTATGCCCTTGCCATTTGTTTGAGAGGAAATTTATGATGGTACCACACTGTGGCCCCTTGTGAGAAGGCAACCGGTGGGAAGTTAACTATAAAATATGAAAAATGGGGTGGGTGTAATCCGAGCTATCCCATGGTAACGAAAAATGAGGAAGAAAATTATTTTGGTCTTCCTGCCAGAGGCAGGGAATACAAAATTTTGCAAAAGGAAAATACCTCGCGCGGGCCTCCGTCAAGAGAAAAATGCATTCAACGCCGAAGAAGAGGAGGTGAGCGGTAAAAAGGGCCGCCCTCCTATCCTGCAAAGAGAGAGAAATATTATCATATGTATTTATCCTAATATAGTTATTTTACTGTCACGTGCCTATGGTGTGTACGTGAAGATACGGTGGCTGATTCATTTCAGCACCGTGTTCTTAAGTTAAAGATACTGTTTAGTTGACCTGGACTAACTTTTAGTTGTAAGTTCAAAAACATATATTTTTAAGCTGCAAATAGCGGAGCACCAACTGTCTTTAATGAATACGTCTTCCTGGCGAGGATGCTCGGTACCGTTGCCGATGCCACACGGAGCATCTCTCCTCAATCCGACAGCATGCAACATGTTGTCTGGTGGTGGTTTCAGAGCCGCAAAGCGATCCCTCCACATACCGCATCACAAACTCAAATAACAACACATGGACAAATCACATTAACAGAAGCGCGTTTAAAAACCGGATTTTAGCTTACTTATGGTGAGGAGAGCGAAAGCTATTCCCATCTATGGTGGCTATCCCATAGGCGTGGTGAGTTTTAAGGCTTCGGCCAGTCACCATTATGAGTTAGGTGGCGATTCTTGTTTCTATCCGTCACCTAAGGTTTCGAGTACGGACCGTATGAGATCCATACCCTGGCGTTACCGTTTAGCTGCTTTAGTTTTGGAGAAAAATTTTCTTAAGAACACTGCTGGAATGACAACGGTGTTGATTTATTTATATTTTCGCAGTGTTTCCTACTTTGGCATAAAAAGTCTTGCTTAAAGCGATGCTAATCTCATCTCAAATGGTGTATTGCACTGATAGAATATGGTTTATAGATTCCATATCATTCATATCCTGTCGCATTCCCTGATCTGTATCGCAATTATCTGTTTTGTAATATCGAGTAAATGTTGAACAGTGATCGACATCATTTTGTCTCCCCAAGCTATTGTGCGTGATGTCATGTAAGCTCCAACGCATCACATTCTTTATTATGTAATGCTCATCCCATTGAATATTTTGAAACTAATTTGACTGGAAGTTGTTGCTGCCTATGGCAGCAACAACTTCCAATCAAAATGGTTTCAAAATATTCAACAGCTTACCTGTAGGATTGCTTTTATACCCCTTTGCCAAACTATAGCTGGAGCCTCTATGACTGAGCGTATATACCGAGGCAGACACACTAGGGTTTTTCTGATTGGTTGAAAAGTAAATCATGACAGCCGTCATAGGGTGTAGAAATGTACCAACATTTAACTACTAAATCCTGAATATCTTTCCTTAGCGGCGTGATAAAAGGCTTAAAAGTAACTGGATAGTTTATGACCAGCGTGTTAGATCGCATGAATAGCTATCTAGAGATGGGATTAGTTATCCTTTAATAGGTATCTGAAGATACATGGGGTATGTATGTGAATGCCAGATTGATTCTGGCCGGCCAGAAACCTGCTGTAGTTTCTTAAGACGGTCCTAACCATTTTGACGGTGGGAATCCAAACAATTATTTCTGCCAGACGGCCAGAGAAGCGTAGTCAAAGGCAGTTGCTCTTCACTTTAATTTAGGAGGCCTTAATATGGATCACCAACTATGAAAATCGGTAGTACTGTTTGCACAACGGTCTTATTGACCGTGAAGAAGTGTTTTTAATAACAATTCTCAGTTTGAAGAGTAACCGTTCTTGGCTAGCTTAAAAACCTGTCCTATTGAGCTATCATAGTTCTAGGTTTAATGGTAGGATGTCATGTTCTCTGGTGAGAGCATGAGCAGCGACCATAATGTAAAATTGGTGCCGTTGGGAGAACCGTGCTACAATAGATACAAAGTTAGACAAATTCTTCATTTAAATCCAAGGGTCTCAAATTAAAGACAACACTAAAGGAACGCTGTTGAATATTTTGAAACTGATTTGACTGGAACATGCTGTTCTCATCGGCAGTAAGCGCTTCTAGTTTAATTAGTTTCAAATTATTCAATAGATATTCCTTCCACCAACAGGAATTTGACGTTTCTCGTCTGGAATTAAAGGATCAAGCAGACCATGCGCGGGACATTGAATATTCAATTGTGACACGTAGTACCACTACTCCACACGTACGTACCTATAGTCTATGATCGTTACAGCAAATAAAGGTGAAATGGCGCGAATGGTAATCACGATCCAATGTTGGCATTGACAATAGATAGGACAAGAAGTGAAGATGTTCCAGTAAGATGGCAACGATGACAATAGGTGAATCCAGTCTTTCGATAAATCATATGCAGCCATACTCAACCACGTCACATGTAGGCTGACGTCATAACCAATTAAGTCATAAGTGACGTAATTAATTCCGTCATAAACGCTTAATAGTCCGTCAAGTTGTATGAATTGTATGTCTTTATTATTTAATAAACATTACGTTGGATATTTTGAAACTAATTTGACTATGTTTACCAGTAGGCCTATAGTTTTCTAGAAATTCAGACGCGGGGAGTTCAGGGTGTGATCGACCCCAATACGGAAGAAGCATTGGCGGAGATTAACTAGAGAAGGCCGGGGCATAGCTAAAACTGGGTCCACCCATTGTTCATATGTGGAGACTTCAGTAACAAGCTTGAAAATCTGAGCAAGACAGGAACACAGAACGCGACTTATGTATCGATTACCGGTACTACGGTGTTAAAAACCCGTATAGTGGTGGCGATTCATTAGTGGCATCCGTGTGTTCCCATGAGTTATACGTAGCTAATACCGCCTTTGAGCAATCATACTGCCATCGGACTGCCTGGACAGGACACACTATAGTCCGTGGGCTGGGTGGGCCCACCTGGATAAAACCCCATCCCCCCGCCCACACACACACTAATTGATGAAACTATATTTTTCTAACAGCTTTCGATGTCCTCTTTAAGATTATGTATGTTAATATATGATAACTGGGACTCAATATGGTTTTGATGGGTTATATTAGAGTTAATACCCACAGTGAAGAAGACCGTATTAAGGAGTATGGATCGCTTAAAAGGATCGATTATAAGGGGTACCAATAATGTGGTAACGTTTGCCAATGAATTTGGTGGCAAATTCTCTAATAATGTGTGGCAGTAGATTTCCCGACCATAATTTTTACCAGACGCCACACCTTTAATAGATCCGGTAGACATCAGGCCAGATGTTAGTAGAATCTCTGTGAATCCAGATCCACCCATCTTCTTTCCTGTATGATTTTAATATAGGCGCATGCCAAATAAAAAGTACCAATCATAACTATGTGATCCTTGTGGTAGTCTGGGCTTTTCCATATGATAGGATAAGCTTTCATACACACGCCTAGATCAAAGGTCGTTATGGCATATTTCTGCCCAACATCTTTCGATGCTTTTTGGGACATTCTTAGACAGTCTTTTACAGTGACATATTCTGTTATTGACCATATGCTTTCTGATTTCATCTTCCTTCTGTGATTTTTTACTCCTGATGCCGTATTTATTGCTTGATTTGTATATGAAATTCATTTATACGTAAAGCAATTACTTTACGCAATTTCGATTTGCTCATTTCAAGTTTAGTTTACAATGATTGCATTTTTCATCGATTTTCAAAAATTGACTATGCTGTCAGTTGTCATAGTAACAATATTCTATTAAATGAGCAAACATGTACTCATTATATTTGTCAAATAGTGCCCTTTAATCGATCTTAAGTTGCTAAATCTAGAATGTTCCTATACCGTTGCTTGGTCAGTGATAGCAACATATAATTGCTAGATCTTAAGCTCTGCCGAAGATGTGTGACCTTTTGGCCTCTGCCGACCTCATTATGAAACTAATTTGCAAGTAAATCATATGCAATCGTAGACGATACTATAAGCAGCATTTTTAGTGGTCGATCACCAATCTATAGCGATTCTATCAAACGATATATCAATCTTTGATATCCCTACCCCTTAATATGGTCTGCTTCACTGTGGGTATTAACTATAATATAACGCTTCAAAAACATATTGAGTCCCAGTTTATCACATGTTAACATACATAATCATGAAGAGGACATCGAAAGCTGTTAGAAAAATACAGTTTCGTCAATTAGTGGGGATGTATCCATGTGGACCCCTCCAGTTGACGGACTACCACCGACGACACAGCTAAAATACAAACTAAAATCACAGAAACAGTCTCAAATCAGATTGACTACATAGTGTACAGGGAGAAAACAAAGCCATTACTGGGAGATACACTATCCTATGGCAGTGCCGAGATTTATTCCGAGCATAAACCAGTGATTACCTGAATACAGATTGATCGAATGTATATCATCTACAAGCAGTCATCGAAGCAAACATCTAAAGCCGTACACGATCACACAAAACCAACAAGCAGTGATGTCACAGATACGCCATGTTGGGAAGCAATAGCTAAATAGAGGGTTAGTGCCAATTCTATAAAGAAATTTCGAGCAAACTATGAAATATCGCCTCAATTAGGCCAATTTCGGTACAATTTTAGGGAGTTTAGTATCTTTAGAAACCTTTTTGAAAATCCGATGTCCTGAGAAGCTATTTATCGCACTCCGACTGGATAAATAGGTATTTCCCTAAATAAAATATTTCCATAAAATTTGTTCAAGTGTGACAGTTTGCTCCTGTTGCCCCCCCCCACGCCTCACCCCCACCACGCCCCACTGTAGATGGTCAAACTCAACCTTAATAGAGAAATCCAGCCTGTCATTCAAGTATATGACATCATAATCTATTGCATCATGGGTAGACTGACGTTACAATAAAAAAGTCACGAATGGCATGTCTAAGTCCGTTATAAACGCTTACTAGTATGTCAAGTTGTACCAATGGTATGTCTTTACTATTTAATAAACATTCTGTTGGATATTTTGAAACTAATTTGACTGGGCACTATTGCTGGCGTAGGCAGCAACAGCCCCCAGTCAAATTAGGTTTAAAATATACAAGAGCTTAACCGTCTTGTTTTCTGGAAAATGAGGCTCAGGGTGTTCAGTGTTGGGTCGATCCCAACAACGACAACGCGTGGGCGGTGCAGAGCGTAGCTAGAGATGGGCGGGCCATAGCTAAAACTGGATTTAATCTATTGAGAACCAAACAAAGCTCGATCCAAGTTATCCAGTGTGTGGCCATATCAGCCGCTAAAGAGAGCAGTGCAGCCACAACACATCACCCAAATGAGATGCGATGTTGATGATACACCCATGACAAAGCTTTCGGGGCTACAGAAAATTGAAAATTAAGCGTATGCTTATACCGAAATAATCAGAACGAAAACAACACTAAACTAACAAAGAACCGACCAGGTAAGTGCACGTTTGAGTGAACTGATTATCAAAAGAGCAGTACATAACTCTGATGGACCCTTCATCAGCTAGAACCAGGAGAAAACGGAGGAAATCAGAGAAGGGATCAGCCGATCAGTTCATCAATGAAAACGATGAGCTACTGTCCCATATAACCGCAAACCAAGACCACTGCAAAGCGTCAACAACAGAGCCGAGGTTGGAGAAGCAAGCGCATCCCTGGAGAAAGGTCGCACGTGCTAGTCAATCAAACGTAGACATGCTACTAGAGATGGGTACCGGAATGCAGATGTTATCGATAAAGAAAAAAGTCCCCTCGATGATGTGCTCCCAATGTCTGCAACGCATCTCAAAGACAGAAACCTCTTTACGTATCAACGAATTCTAAGCGGAGTCCGCGCATGTATACCTGCCATAATCAACTACATGACGTGTGGGCTGACGTCATAATCAATGACGTCATGAATGGTGTAGATAAGTTTGTCACGACGCTTAATTGATGACGGACTAGGCGTTGTTCTACGAATTGTATGTCTTTACTAGTTAAAAGATTTTGAAACCATTGGCAGCAACATCACCAAGTCAAATTAGTTTCAAAATATGCTATTGCATACCTGTATGAATTTTTGGGAAAGTGATAATCAGGGAGTTTAGGGATCGATTGATCCCAACATGGGCGAGGTATGGGTGGAGCTTAGTTACGATGGGCGGGGCATAGAGAGCGCGGTATTCCTCCATTCGTTGCGCAACAGGAACAGTTGCTTTCCAGTCATTCTTGAAGCTGTGGATTCGAAGCCCTAACATTCAAATGAAAGTCAGGATGCACCTATACGATGCTTCATATATTTCACTAATGCTATGCAACTATGAGAGCTGGGCAGCTCCACAGGCCATCTAGAAAAGAGATGGCTGTTAGTCATCGCAAACAACGCACATGCCCTTTGAAGGTCGGAATATTCTCTACCCCGTGGACACCATCTGCTGCAAAAGGCTACTGCTTATTTTACATAAGTACGAACGCTAGCAATCATATCCTGGGTGGCCAGTTCTCCGGGAACTGGGTAGGGAGGCTAGCGCAATGACATTAATAAAACATGTCGGAATGGATTTCGTACCAAAACCGTATTATCTGAGAAACGGAAATATTGTCATTCTTTGACAAGAATGTCGTTAGATAAACCAATACATTGTACCATAAAAAATACTCATTATACATATACGGGTGAGGCATATTTATAATTGTGAGACAAACGCATATAATGTGCATATGTATTTAAACCTGTCTATTGGTTACACCACGTGAGTGCTACAATTGTTACGAAAAAAACATTTCGAGCCAACAGACGGCGGTTGTTTAATTAACCGTATCGAAGAACAAAACTCATTTATTCTAAAATCAAGTGACATCGATAGACAGGTTTGACTATATAATTAAACACATTTACAAATAATAATAATAATAATAATAATAATATGTCATTATGTTAGATAGTTCATTGGCAGTCGAGGGGTACTGGGATGGCTGAATCAGGATGGTGCAACAAACTGCTATCAAATTCATGACATTCCGCCACACAGTGCCTTTGTGACAGAGTTAGTTCCACGAACCTAATTCACTTTCATCCACATTAGATTCGTCTTCTGCAAAACAGTTTTCGAGATGATCGGGATGCTACTATGATTATTATATTCTCTGTGTGAAGGAAATTGTCTCTCAACCTACTGGGCTTAATGCTAGTAGGATGTGACCATTTCTAGTAGCTGCAAGACAACACAGTACATGATTTCTCTCCATTTTTTAACTGAAAGACAAGAACACAGCAGCAAATAATGCACCACGTGTGATTAAAATGCTTTGCATTGGAGATATAATAGCGCGCCTCTCATGACAGGGTACTGGAACAAACGTATAATACAGATGTTAAGCACAACTATAGATTGTGTGAATTACCCATTAGTTTAACATCATAGCGCGCATGTAAACGCTTTACACTGCGGTCTTGAAATTTCCTCACGAAAACGCGCGAATATGCCATCCAACAAAGAAATATGTATCTCAACATGAACGCAGGAATCGTGAATTATGGGCACGAGAATATGAACGCATTAACATTGTATTACTAGGTTTAAACGAGTACTAGTACAGAAGACGCCATAACACCAACTTGTTAAGTCTTGCGATCACACCTAAAAACTAACCTAACAACTGTAAAACCCGAACAAACTTAGGATCTGAGCTTATGATGTCCGCAATGAAGACGTTTGAGAAATCTGAAAGAGTTTGCCGCTCCGTTCAGCGGCAGAAGACAATCACTCATCATCAGTATCGTAGGTTTAGTTCATCGTCGTTGATTCTCTTGTCTGGCATAGGTTGATCGACTTGCTCGAAGGTGGCTGTAATAATCTTGTTTCACGGAACTGGTGAGTCTGTGAGTGTGGAGTCAAGTTGGTGAGTGATGCCTGCACACAATTGGACTTCGTGACTTGTATTCAGACGACAACTGCATATCCTATTATCCTCACTATAGAGGGTTTTTAGTAATTCTTAGGCATTATATATATATATATATATATATATATATATATATATATATATATATATATATATATATATATATATATAGAGAGAGAGAGAGAGAGAGAGAGAGAGAGAGAGAGAGAGAGAGAGAGAGAGAGAGAGAGAGAGAGGGAGAGAGAGAGAGAGCGAGAAGTAGAGACAGAGAGAGAGAGAGAGAGAGAGAGAGAGAGAGAGAGAGAGAGAGAGAGAGAGAGAGAGAGAGGGAGAGAGGGAGAGGGAGAGAGAGGAGAGAGAGAGAGAGAGAGAGAGAGAGAGAGAGAGAGAGAGAGGGAAAGGGAGAGAGAGAGACGGGGGAGGAAGAGAGGGAGGGAGGGAGCGGGGGGGGGGGGGGGTTGGTGAGAGAGAGAGAGGGAGAGAGAGAGAGAGACAACACGCACACGCACACGCACACACACACGCGCACACACACACGCGCACGCACGCACGCACGCACGCACCCACGCACGCACGCACGCACGTACACTGATGCGTACACTGAGAAGGACTGGACGCAGCGTGCAGCAATGTCAGCAGTACTGCAAAGCAGTGAGCCCAGGATTCTAGTTTTCCTCCATGGTCTCGCCGCCATGAAGCGGATCGTCATTTTCTTTAGTTTCATGCTTTGTAGGTAGGTATATGTGGGTGAACTCTGATTTGGATTAATTCATAAAGAGATTCGCAATTTTTAGTTTGCTCGCTGCTCTAGGGAGAAGTTCGTCAAGGAGTTTCTTTTCCTCATCTATGAAGTCCACATCATCGCCATATTTCATCTCTAGCGGCATACCAAATATTGACACTGGTGTGTTTGGTCTTGTAGAACTTTCCCGTGCGGATTTCAATGCAGCTGCAATGTAACAGGTGAAAAGCACCGGAGATAGACCGTCTCCCTTTGGGGAGCCGATTGATGTCTCTAACTCTACAGACTTCATGACTCGTACTCTCAGCTTGGTCTCGGATGCGGCACAAAGTAATATTGGATAGGGTGTTCCGTATGCTGTTGAGAAGCACAATGGGCCGCAGATTGGCTGGAGGAGGGGAGAGGCAGGTGGCTTTTTGGGCGTTGGTAGTACGATAAGGGTGCCTTGGCCTACAGCGTTGGTGGGAATGTGGTGCATAAAAGCTGAATTAATTAGGCGTGTGGTCAGTTTTGATATAATGTCACTTGCATATTTGAATAGTTCATTGCTCATGCATGCCATCAGGTACAGATCCACGTCCATTTTCCAGGGCTTTAAGTGCCTTCTCAACTTCTGCTGTTTTAATTGGTATTTGTAATGGCCTGTGGTCTCCTGAGAACGGATGCAATGGCTCATCATCGTGGTCAGTGAACCATTCTCGAATTTCCTCGGCTTTTCCCTGGTCAGTCCCAATAAAGTGTCCTTCAGAGTTGTGTACCATGAGTGGTGGTGTGTAGCCAGTAACTCTCAGGGCCGGGGCTGCCCGAAACATGTTGTGCCAGCCATCCGTGGCAGTGATTTCATCTGCTAGGGAGTCTGCTTGTTGAATAGCAAGATCTTTTGAGCTTTCACTAATGTGGCGTAGAATGTTATTGCGCTCCCGCCGTAGTTTGGTGCCATCTTAACTTTGGCCACTTTGATAGATGTGCAGCCGTAACGCTTTCTGCTCTGCTGACAGTTTTACTACTAGAGGATCGTCAGTATATCTAGTTCAGTTGTTTTTAAGAACACCTATGGAGCTGGTAGCTGATGATTCCATAGATTTCAGTATTTTGGTTATGGTGTCGTTCGAATCGGAGCTGACGTCGATGTTAGCTATCTGCTCCCCGAGGGCCTTTTTTGCATGACATTTGAGTGTCAGTGTCGCTGATGAGCTAGGGTAGGTTGTAGGCGACTCTACCCTCTTGCCTTATTTGGCGTTTATACATCAGGTAGGGATCGTTCATCTGAAGGCGTGTAATGACTGCCTTATAGTTAGAATTGAGGTATGTGCCTCCATATGACAGAGCATTCCGAAGTAGGGGTTTTACTTCTGTCTTGCATAGTATGAAGTCTATCTGATTGAAGATGGCTGTTGTAGCTTTAGAACCTTTGTGGTGCTTTGCGATCATCAATGTGCCAGATCCACGTTGTCCGGTGGTGGCATGGGTATTTAAAAGCCATATTTGTGGCAAATAGGTCATTTGAATTATGGAATGCCACCAGTGCATCTCCATTGCTGTTGCATGTTCCTTCTCCATACGAGCATATGCATAAGCCAAGCCCTGAACTTTAGTCTGCATTTCCGAGTTTACCCAGTTTGGAGTTGAAATCTCCACACACGAACAGTTGCCATCTAGCTGGGATTGTAATGGCTGAACTCATTTCTGCATAGAAGGAATCTAATAATGGTGGATTCTCTTTGTTTTTTTCGGTAGTTGGGCCATATGCGTTGACAATGCGACACATAGTGCTGATGTGTTTTCGCTTGGGTATAGCCAGGTCGAGGAATGCTACGCGATCACTGACATATCCAAAACTAATCACATGGTCCAAGACCATTGGTCCGATTACGAAGCCTAAACCCCGGCATGTGGCCTGTTTTTGCTCCATGTGTACTAGCTTATGGCCTGTGTGTAGTTGCTGCTCTGAGTGTTTAACTACTTTAGTCTCTTGAATGCATGTAATATCAATGTTAGTGTTCACAGTCTGCACCTAATCTTTGCCTCTGATGTTGTACTCAGACCACATACATTCTACGTAGCTATGGCAAGGTCCTGGGAAGATCGCGCCGTCCGAGGAAGTCGAGCACAGGTTCTTGTTTGAAGACGGTTAGACATACTCAGAGTTGCCTCTATATGCGGATGTCAGTCCGAAATCCGTGATGACTTAGTTTTCCAACAAAGTTAGTACTTACGGAGGAGACCGGCGTGGAGGTGTCATCTTTCTCTGACGTTATATTATCACTTATACGCTTGATCGACAGATCAGATTCATCCATTCCCGCCGTTATGCATTCGGTATAAGCGAAATGTTATGGATATGTCGTTAAGTTATTTCTTTGATGTGAACACAACCATTTTACGGTTTGTATTCTCCACGCTGAGACCATTTGAGATTCTTGCCCAAAGAGTGTTACAGCAGCGCTGTTTTGTGGGTTGAAATGGTGAATCTGTTTAGCCATTTTAAAGATAATTGTAAGTTCTTTTTATTAGGAATGCTTCATTTTTTAAAATAATTTCTCAACTGAAGAAACTAGGCTGCGCATTCTAGCTTACAGAAAATTAACAAATAATAGCAAACGTGAGTGACAGAGCCGGAATGTCTGTATTTAAACAGGATGCAGTAAGACTACATCAAAACCATTATATTACCAAAGAAGGCGAGTATTCCTCTATTTATTATCTTCTATCCGCTAGAGTCTCCTTAATTAATAAACCTTAGTTGCTACACTAAATTGATTTTGGGGCAAATGATGGCGCTTCTTTAACCCTTACCACTCTGTTGCCAATATTCTATCTTTTACTGTCTCAATAACAATGAATCTGGCGTATATATTTCAACAATTTTGGTGGACGATGTTGCACACCAGGTCAACTTTTAATTTAATTTGACATTTTTTAATAATTAGTAATAATGAGTAATTATATACATGTGCTCACATTACCACCCGTCTTAAATAATCACTATCTTTTAGCCACAAAACCAACACTCGGCTAAATACAGGTTTAACTTATCCGGGCCACGGATCACTACTATTTTATTATCAATGAGCTAATTGTTTAACAGTTATTCATTTCTTTACATCCAAAATGTTATTGGAAACCATTAGTATTATACCTCCTGTGGTTGGCAATAAATAACATACTATTAGGAATAGATACAGAATCGCGTGCTCTCCCTGTTGTGTGGTCTACACACATAAGCAAAATGTCAGCTGTCTTTTGGCATGAAAGGTCGAAAGACCAATATCTTTCTGGAAGTGCCACCGTCACGCGCACATACATGCATTTCTTACTGCACCTGACTTATTCCAAGACAACCACCCTGTCCTTAGTTATTACATATTTATTCTTTCTCGGTTGGTCTTTGTGGACAGGTTTGTGTGTGCATTGCCACTGCAGCTATCTTTCTTGTATTATGTATGCATATACGATTTATGTGATTAGATTATGTCAGAGGGGATTTCCCTAGAGAAGTGTGCGGTTGATGTTATGGCTTTCCTGATCAACTCTTCTGCCAAACAAAGCAGACAATTATACATGATGTCAATAATGCACGGAAATTGCTAATTGTGTTACCGAGACGGAATTAGTCTGGGCTACTTAATTACAGGATGGCATAGGTAGTTCAGTTCATTCAATATTCTTTTCTTTATCCCTCATTCAACATATATTGTAGCGTATTTTCAAAACCTATGACTGAATGTACCTGAAAATCGGTAAATTTAAGATAAACCATAAAGTGGTCCATTAATGCATTTTAAGATAAGATATATGCATTAAAGAAAACTAATCTATGCAAATGATTTCCCAATAATGCAAAAGAATAATCTTGATTTTTCGTAATATAAGAAAGGTACACTAAATATTGTTTCTTGAATGCAGAAATGTTTTCTAAATGTCAAAGAAATTTGTCATACTTGACGTCGAAAAAATAATTCTCTATGCGAAAACTGTTCTTAATGTAAGAAAGTGTACTAAAATCAAGAAAATATGTTCGAAATATTTTGTTTACTAGGGGGGGGGGGGTGACTCGAGCAAAGTAAAAAGACATTTTTTTGTTGTCCTTAAGACAAGTTTCCTCCTAACGAGAATAATTTTCTTTAAAATAAGATACCACTGCAAATGCAGTGCTATTTTCATCTAAGAAAATCATTCTCGTAATACCTGTATGCATAATCTTCATTATGCAGTAGCAGCTCAAGTGTACATGCAGTAAATGCTCAACATGAAGCCTGTCATGAGACCAGCATACAACGGTTTCGCCAGGCTCTCCTATTTCACTATGTAAAGATCTGACAAGTACTGATAAGGAATGTGAACTAAGATGCCAATTGAGCAAGCCCTAAAGCAGTCCTTAAAGGCAACCGGTGGTTTGACTCGTGAACATGATATATCGCTCTATAGCGGGCCCATGCAATGCCTACCACATCAAGAGTAGTTGATGCCATGGTAGTAGTCACCAGCGGGATCACCAGAGCCACTTCTGAGCCCAACGTTGACCTGCGTGAGTCTCGCCAAAGTTGTGACCCTATCGGCATGGAAAGGTTCCTGGACTTGGACTTGTTACAGCTACACCAAAACAAAGCTAAGTTTATTACTCTCCCGTCCTCGCATCTGAAAGCTGTTGGTTGTGAGGTTGCATCAGGGACTAGCAGATGTGGATCGCCTACTAGTACCTACAGCAGCAAGAATAGCAGATTCCGGTCCTAAATCTGCATTAACAGAAGACACAGACCTTTTCATCCTCCTAGGCGCTCACTCAAATTCTGATATCGATGTTAATATGCCAATACCCTGAAACAAAGCCCACAAAAATAAGGTGTACAACAGCAAACCATCACGGGTGGGTGGATGGGGTGATGCGGGTGGGCTGGGATGGGTGTGTGTGGGTGGGTGGGGCTGGGGGCATGGGTGAAATGGTTAGCAGCATGTTGGTCCTTCATGCAGATACTGGATGCGATGCAACAACTGTACCATATCGCCAAGGAAAGAAAGTGTCATTGAAGAGACCGCAAGACGAGCTCACGCTCGAATACAAGTTTTCTCCAACCCCAGTCTTCCGCAAATGATATAGCCGCAGCCGGTGCAGCATCTGTTCTTGTTATGCATAGAAGAACGGCCGGTGACAGCTTGGATGGGAAAAGGTACCACATGTACGTAAGAACAGTTGCCAAATAAGAGGGTATATTCCAAATTGGACTTGATTACATAGCCACCACCATCATTAACAGCGCGCCAGGATTCATTTCAGTTAGTTGACCAAGTGCAACAGTGGCGACGAGTAGACCTAGAGCCAACTGACTGAGGACAGAAGTCGGATGGTGAATGCTTAAGACCTGTCTCATCTCTTCGAGAACCAGCCCGCCCAACCATACCCTCACTAATTGCACGCAAATGTAATTATGACTGTTCTCGGAGGGCACACCAATGTATGGGTACTGCGTTATTCATGGCCGCAGTTACTGAGCCACAAATGATACTGTAGTTGATGGTGGGGACGGTGTGGATGGTGTGATGGAGATGATGTGGATGATTTGTTAAACAAGCAAGATGAACCAGGCCCGCCACCTGCATAAAGGACGCCTCAAATAGAAGTAATAACCGATAAATGTATATCTTTATTAGTTCTATGGTTTTAACGCCATTCAGCTAACTTTGAGTGAAAACCTAGATATTTAGTAAATATTAAAGAAACTTAAGCATGTGTTCAAGAGACCTCTCAATGATGATAACCGTCTTTCCATGATTACGGAAAAACACGCAACCAGATTTCTAAAATGTTTTTACCAATTAATAGTTATGGGATTTAAAGAGCACACACAGATCTACAATTTACAAAAATAACACCTTGCGCCCTTCGATTTGAGTGCTTGTGGTATGAAAATAATAGTATGCAAAACTAAAACATGGCGGCCACTTTTTTATCCACAGTTACGTGAAAGCATATAATATGATTTTTTTTCGAATGTTTTTAGAAATGAACGGATATGGGATTAAAGGAAACCCCAAAGACAACCGTTTTACAAAAGAAATTAACACAAGAATTACCTTGGTTCGTCCGTATCTAAATCTAACATATATCTAAATCATCCATAGTGTAAGATTAATGTATAACTTCTGTCTATAGGCAATGACCTCATTACAGAACTGATCTATGAATACGAATTATGTCACATGGTAATATTAAAATCTTACACCCAGAACCCCATACAACTGATGTCTTTAAATATATTGGATTTTGCATAAGTGCTCTATCGCAGAACTATCAATAAGTATGTTGGCACGCTGTGTATTGTAATTTAGACGCAATAATAAATTACATAGGATTCTGACATGTGTATGCCATGCTTTCATTTCCAACCAGCTAAGGGCAATATGGCGCTGATGAGTAGTAAACTAAAATGGCGCTTACACTCTAGTAAATAGTTAAAGTACACAAAAGCTAATACATGCCACACATTATGAGGGCTAAGTAAAGCACCATTTTGAAAACAGTTGCTGAAACTATTTTTTTTTTCATAATACAAAGATTACACAGAAAATATTTAACACATGAACACAATTCATAATAAGGTACTTGTTATCCCTTTCAACATGTAATATCATTATGAGTCGCACCGGCCTTGCAATGCTAAATTCAATGACTTCCATTAGTTTCCATGACATAAAGTACAAAATTCCATGGCCTTAGGATTGCTGACACGCTTTTTGCCATCTGAACATGAAAAGGGAAATGGTACAAAATCTTTTACAATATCAGAAATATTCTGGTGGATATTTTAAAAGTAATTCGACTGGAAGAGGAAGCAAAAGCTTGACTAGTTTAATTAGTTTCAGAATATTCAACAGCGTGTATGAGTGTCGAGATATGGAGGCGTATTATGGGCTTCAGTTATAGCATTCTGAAGATACTGTCTATCTCATTCATCTTTCTCTCTCTCTCTCTCTCCCTCCCTCCATCCCTCTCTCCCTCCCTACCTCCCTACCTTCCATCCCTCCCCCCTCTCTCTCTCTCCCTTCTCTCTCTCTCTCTTTCTCTCTCTTTCTCTCTCTCTCTCTCTTTCTCTCTCTCTCTCCGTCTCTCTTTCTCTCTTTCTCTCTCTCCAATCACTCATCAACTCGCTTTCGCTCTCTCTCTCTCTCTCTCTCTCTCTCTCTCTCTCTCTCTCTCTCTCTCTCTCTCTCTCTGTCTCTCTCTCTCTCACCCCTCCCTTTCTCTCTCTGTCTCTCTCTCTCCACACACTCATCTATCTCACTCTCTCTCTTTCTCTCTCTCCCCCGCTCTCTCCCTCTCTCTCCCTCCCTCCCACTCTCTCCCACTCTCCATGTCGCTTTCTCCTTCCTTCTCTCTCTCTCTCTCGCCCGCTCTCTATTTCTCCCTCTCTCTCCCTCTCTCTCCCTCTCACTCCCTCGCTCTCACTCTCTTTCCCTCACTGTCGCTCCCTCTCTCTCCACCCCTCCCCCTTCCACCCCTTCCTTCTCTCGCCCTTTCTTTCTATCTCTCTCAGAATACTCGTGGAAGTAGAAGGGAAGTAGAAGGGCCACCGCCTGGGCGGCTGCTCTGATTGTCCGAGAGGGAGACGACGTCATCAATATTTGAATTACACCACGCCCACTTTTTCCAGCCAAAAACTTAAAACTGATTGATAGAGAACGACGTCTACTGTTTGGATCCAGACCAATCATATTCGAGTATATTTGTTGAATTCAAATATTGATGACGTCATCCCCATCTTAGCCAATCAGTGCAGCCGCCTATCCTTTCGCATCATTGTTATGCAGATATTTTGACACATGTTAATGATTGACACATGCAACGATCCTTGAAAACTGATGGGGGCATGTTCAGACGAAGGGTAACGTGAACCTCCATGGTGAATCAGAACAGCCGCCCAAATGGTCGCCACTGTTCTAAATGTGGATCTATTGAGAGGTGTGTCGATGATTGACAGATGTAACAAGTTCAAGTTTAAGTTATTTACTTTTATTTTCCGTTTAAACACAGTTTGGTGTAAACATTATAGGTTGCTTGTAATTAAGGAATGAGAGAGAGGGAGAGAAAAATTAAAGATTATCATGGCTGAGCTTAATTATTACTAATAATGTATCTTTTTAATGAATTTTATTTGATTTTTGCTGCCGGAGTTGCCCTCTAGTTCATTCCAAAACTTGGATGTTATGAAAAACATCTTTCTCTTGCCATAGCATGTTCTTACACATTGAGTGTGTAGATGTGTTGTATTTGTGGATGTTTCAGTTTTTATGAAAATCTTTAATGATGAACTGGGTAAGGTATTGTGCTGGAAGTCATATACCATGGTATATAGCTGCATTATCGCAATATCTATCAGCTTTAATAAATTCTCATTTTAAAGATATTGTAGTGTACTTTTTTACTCTAAATAATTTGATGCTTCTCTTTTCTAATCCAGGCAACTTGCTGAGGTTTGTTTTGTGTGTACAGAGACATGAAACCGGTAGGGGCGTGGTTTAATATGCAAATGCGATAACGTCGTCAGCCTCTCTTCTGTTCAAAACAGTCGCTCATATCGTCACCAATGCTCGAAATGTAGATCTTTTGACACAATGATGATTGGCAGATGCAATGAGTAATGAGACGCTTATGGGTGGGTTCAATCTGAGGTCAGGTAACCCCTTGCAGCCCATCAGAACAGCCACCAATACCGTCGCCACTGTCCGCGCTGCTGAAGGAATTCTGCAGAGTTATAATGTGTTCGGATATGTTCTGTCAACCGAGGTCACATGACATCTCCCAGCCAATCAAAGCAGCTACACATAATGTTGCCACTATTTAAGATGTTGAAGGAATTATACAGAGTTATAATGTGTTTAGACATGTTATGTCATATGACATCCCCCAGCCAATCCGACCACCCTCCTATACCGTCGCCACTGTTGGAGATGTTGGGGAATTCTAGCGCTATAAAGTTCTCGAACATTTTCTGTTAAAATGAGGTCACATGACCATTGTAGCCAAGGTTAATAAGCGTAAAAATGTCTATGAAATACGTAATTTCACAAAGCTTTTCAAAAATTAAATAAAGTTTATAATCATCACGAGGAATACCGCATACTTTTTATGCAGTGAGGTGCCACTAGATCGCAATAACAATGTGTACGTAAGAGTTATGAAACGTAATGAGGAAATGGTAGTTGACATATAAGAATATAATGTTGGAAGCAGCTATGCCACTAAGCTTTGAGTGTGTATGTACTATAAGACATTTATAAAGTTTACTGACATGATGACTATGTTCGAAGCTAGCTAGGAATAGCAGTAGTCTAGAGCATATAGAGTATGTTTACTACTTAGAACCTCAGATAAAAGTTACGATCAGCACTAAGCATCCATACGTCAGCATATGTTGGTCCATAACACAATTAGGTCAACGCGAGATGAAACCAAGATGAATTAACTTCTTAGATGATGCGTGACATATACTAAAGACTAACATCGCAGAAATCAATGGTGTCCTAACTAACTCTGCGTCGGTTTAGCTGACAATATCGGGGTATGCTCCTCCATAATCGAAGAATGCATTACTATCTAGTAAATAAGGAAAAATCCTTTTCGTTAGATAAACTGAATATAGTGGGTAGTTGACATAGTTGAAATGGCAAAGAGGCTAGCCTGTCCTTATACTGAATACCCCCAATGTCTATGACCACAACCGTGTTACCAATCATAATTATGCTGTTAGGTTTAATCTGGGTGTTTCTAAATAACCATTCCATCACTAGATGTAAGTCAAATCCGCGGCTGTTATGAGCGATCATGATATAATCGTGAAAGACAAAAATATTAGTTCTTTTATGACCAATGCATACCCCCAATTTTATGTCTAAGAGAAATTTCATAAAATCAGTCGAAGTTATGCTCTCTGTGACTATCCCCATATGAAAAACAATGTTCTGATAATAGTTTATCGACATATTCAGAGCATGCAAGATGCACTGCGATGCAGATGACCTCGTGAAGTTTCGTCACCTGATTAGCATCAAAATAATAAAAGATGAAACATTGAGGTATTGGAGAGCCATCAAACACCTTATCCATATGAGCCCTAAGCTTCTCGAATTTGTGCATATGCTCCTGGTAATGTGCCATCATAAAACATATGTGCTCATTTAAATCAACTTTAGACGTACCGCTCAGATAATTTTCTTCCCACAGATGTGCTTAACGTGAGAATCAATGACTCTAACCATCGGGTAACAAGTAGTGTAAGCTTTAAGCTCACCACATATCTTACAGCTGATATGATTGTTATAACATAGCTCGCTTTTAACCCATCTATGACAATTCTCACGGAAGCAATTAGCATATTGCTTACAGGGTGGGTCTGCCTTGCACAAACGGCAATGTTGCACGCAATAGTGTCAATTGCGATGGTCATAGTCTACGTCACACTGTTCGCAGTAATAACCATGACCCAGCAGATCCTGGACACAGCGAATGTAAGCATAATACTTATTATGCAGATAAAAGGGTAGAATCCCTGTACACCACGATATATGCATTTTTATTATCAGCTTTACTGTAACCCCTGAGCGAAATCTACAGTTTAAGGATGGCCTGAACAGAATTCAGAGCAGCTATGTCACATGGTTTATACGTAGGTACATCTACCCTAGCATGACGTTCAAGAACCTTCATACATTTGTTGTAATGATAAGCCTCATAATTACTACTAATTAATTCATCAAATACTAGATTTTATTGCTAGTAAGTATAATGATTTTGATATAATATTGATCAAATTAGTTCATTAAGTAATATTTTTATTGTTATCTAAGACCATCATTTTGCTATGATTATTGATGGCAATTGGTTAATAAGAATTATGAAATAATGATTTATTAAAGGATAAAATTGAATGATATTTGCATGATTGTAAGCTCACATGATAATATGAACTCTAAAATACTTTGAGATATTTCTGGTTAGCAAGGAATTCAACAACAAGATGATATATTGGAATGCTTGGTTGGTGCGTCATCGCAGCTCAGAAAGTTGCTCAGCTGACGATCGAGACATACTTGGTCAGAGCACATAACACGTTGCTAGAACGTGAAAACAAAAACTCAGCTAACCACTGCTCAGAATGGGGCTCACTTCCAAATTAAGTCCGATCGCCAATGTGAGCGAGATCGGACCTCGCTCACTCTCAGGAAAGAGATTCAGGGGAAAATAACCCCACTCACGTTCACTTTGGGATCCAACAGCACCAGTCTAAATTATTTTGCCCTCCAAATTCAAGAAAAATTATTCAATCATCTTTGACTAGAAATTTTACAAGAAAGTCAGTTTAGAGCCCTGCTTTGACCAAAAAGCATTACATTATTAAGTAATAATTAAGAAGCTCAGTTAAAATCAAATCTAAGTACATATTCATCTCAGTTATGTTGCCAGTCGATGTCAAATAAATGGACTGAACAGTTCCACGTGAAAATATACCATCGTCTTCACATCTTTGCTTTTCCAACCATCGCCGATCTTCTACAATGGACCAGAATACATGAGGACGTAAGACGTGTTGTGCGTGAAGGGCCTTCCCCCGCCTTCCATACAACACATTGATGATGATGAGGACGAGCCCCACTGGAGAGCAATTTAGATATTCAATTAAGGCGTTTGCGTTCGCAAACTGGCACAGTCAGGTCGATATAATCTGTTGACGATAGAGCGAGCCTGATTATGAGGCATGGCGCAATTTCATTTCAATAAAGACGCAAGTCTTATATCATCGAGATATGATTTCGCGAGATTAGCATGCCACTCAGAGCCACTAGGAATTTCAACATCAAAAATGTCCATGCTAAATTCAGGCAAACGTCTTTCGGGGACTGACTTACTTCAGATATACCATCATTAATGCTCAAGGCTATCAGCTCAAGGACTTGGCTAAAATCCGCATGGATCAGTGCATAGGGTCGGGTGTATAATGCTCACCCGCCCAAAATCGCGATAAGGATGTCATTGATGCGGGGTTTTGCGGTAATATTGAGTATGTGAGTGTTGACTGGAATGTTTGTGAATGTATTACGTCAGAGTTAGATGTATTCTTAAATGGTAGATCAAGCTCTGACAAAATGCATTCTATATTGACCTGCGGAGAATGGTGCGCCCTCATGTTCAGACTCGTCCATTAGGTTAACCGTAAAACAAAATCTAATATCTAATAATCTTAACACAATCTAATCATATTTTAACACTCAAGGCTATCAGCAACCAGGATCTTAATGTAAATCCTCCCCTCCATTCGCAGATCTAAGAGTCAATTATTTTTTTTAATTTCCAACGATAACCTCCCCAGACATTGTCATTGTAAATTGTCAAAATAGACATCTCCCGGTTGCACGAATCGGCCCTTGTCAAGGACACCCTCCTTTACCCCCTCCCCCCACCCCCAACCCCACCCGCGGAGAGATCGTGACATATTATTACTTTGACATTGAGAAGGTTATCGATGGATAATAACTCGCATGTGCAGATGTAAGTTCGCTAATAAAGGCTAATATCGGTAGGTATCTTTTTATAATCGACGTTAGCGTTAATAATATCTTTCTTAATGTTAATGCTGAGTATAAAAATCCTTATTACAGATGTCAACATTTATTGATGAATTTCAGGTCAAAGTGAGAATTATAGGGCAAAATGGCTTGCATATTGATAGCTATCGAAATCTCAAAATTAATCAGTGTAATGCCTGGTTGACTGCAGACACGTCAGCTCTTACAACTGTGCAATTGTTCCCGCAATTTTCACATCCCTCGAGTACAGGGGGGGGGGTGGGGGCACATCTCTCAATAGGCCCTCCGACGTAGGTATGCTCTCAACGGATGTAGAGGCGTCATCATCGGAGGTGTCGAGGTCTGTTTCGTTAAATTGATTTTCGAGGCGCTGATGACAATGCATGGGGTTTGTGACACCCTCCTACTTCCTCAGCCTCGCGGGGGTGCTTTGGGGACCATCCCTGCTGGTTTTCATAATCGGATTGCTCTATGAATAGAAGTGTAGTAACCTCCGGTTAATACTGATATAATAATGATGTAACTATACTGTTGCGGGGTGAACGTGTTGTGTATGGGTTAGATTTGAGCCCAACTCATAACGTTTGCAGCATCCCCCATCCTCCAGTCAAATTAGTTTCCAAATATTCATCAGAATGTTTCTTAAATAGTTGAACATGATATTTAACACAACCCGAGCGACTTTGAGCGATTACAATGCATACCCTCAACTCATAGCAAAATAATGTCAGAATTATTAATTCAATTCAATTCAGAACGCTGATATGAAACTTTGACTACCGCCTAACAAAATAGTGTAACCTGCACTGCACGGGGTGTGGGTAGTGGACGCCCAAGACTGCTACTCAAGTTGTTGCTGCTGCTGCTGTTCTATGTTAAGTTGCCACACTTTAACGCAACACCTTTGAAGAAGTGAAAACTTTTGAAAAATTGAGTGTTAAAACATGAGCTTGTTGATCAGTTAGGATAACACCGTTGAATGAGCTTTAATTGTTTATAATGCCCAGTATATAGACGATAATGAACGATGTGATGTGGATGTTAGTCTGGCGTCAGTTCCTTTAAGTTTCATTAAACACATATGAACAATATTCCGACAAAATGCCACAACCAGAGCCGCAGATCTATTTAGTGATTCGACAAGTGTTGACAATAATGTAGTCCATCTCAACCAGGCTTAAATGGGTGTAACAATTAGATGGACCTATAAGTTTATGCGCAATAACTCGAATCGCCCCTGGCTGATTGGAGAGTTTAGAAATGTCACAACACCCACTTAATTTAATTATTTGCTAGATCTGCCCATTGAACGCGTACCAGGTTATAGAGCTTGTGAATCTCAAAATGCACCTGAGGGATTAGATCTGCTTTAATTATTATGTTTCCAGGCATTACAATTACCGAGCCCACTTATGCTCGAATCACGTCAAAACGGTAATATGTTATCTGGATATGTTTGGCCCGTAACATGGCTGGGCATAGGTGATTCAGGGTTCAAGCCTGTAATATTGTTGAGTATTTTGAAAACTAATTGAGTCGGGGAGATGTTAGCTCCATGATGGTGTGGTTACATTCCATGCGAACTAGTTTTCAAATGGTTTGTCAAGCTATTTCTTACACCCTCAAGAGAGCCCCATTTTAGGGTTGCAAGGGATAAAATCGGTTTGAAATTCTCATTCAATACAGCCTTAACCGAGTTCGTATTCAAAATACATGGATAGATAATATGTGCATATACTGATGGTCTAACAATGGGGTGAGGATTTGTAATGCATGAGATATTAGTCGGGAGTTTGCCCATAGGACTTGGTGCTACATTTTAGCAAGTTGAATCACAGTTTAAGATTCAGCCTAAGCTCATCTATTCCTGCTCGCACTACAGTAATGCATAGACATGTTTTGAGCCATAATTCTTACTTCGACTAATAGGTTCGGTAATAAAAGTTGAAATCTGAACAATCGAATAAGTTGCGTTAACGGCAAGAGATTAGGAACATTAACCTTGGGCCTAAAATAATTATTAGAGATTTACGCCTTATTAGTGAAATTTTGTGATCCAACGAGTTATCTCCCTTGATACCCGTAATGTTTCTAAATAATCTAAACGTGATTTACTGGTTCGGTGTCGGAAAACATTTATTCCGCTAGTGGTGGAGCCATACTTGGGCAGAACTGGGGAAATATGTCAACCGAGTCATGCTTCTTACTATTTAATAAATCGATGTGATGAATATTTTGAAACTAGTTCTGCCGGAATGCTCTGAGGGTCTGATGACGCCATACTTAAGCCTCTGACCTGTGGCGGGTTACTCAAGTTTTCCATTAATATAATTACAGCCTATGTCAGGATAGAGGTGGCTTGTGGATGTTTGTAATCCATTAGATATCCGCAGGTTTAATGTCTATCCCTTGAAATGTCATAACTTATTATGTCTCAGAGCTCTATCTCAATGGACCGTTCCAGTTTTAGTTATGCCCCCCCCCCCCCTCTCTATCTAAGCTCCACTCACACTTCGCCGTGTTGGGATCGATCCACGAATGCCCTGACTATCAATTTCCAGAAAACTATACAGGTAAGCTGTTGAATATTTTTTAACTATTTTGACTGGGTGCTGTTGCTGCTTATTGCAGCAACAGCGCCAACTAAAATTAGTTTCAAAATATTCAACAGAATTTGTATTAAATAGTAAAGACATACACTTCGTACACCAACCCATAGTCAGTCTTCAATTATGCGTTCGTGACGCACTTATCTACGTCATCCATGACGTCATAATGATGTCATTGATTATGATCTACACGTCACATAGTTCATTATGACGTCATATGATCGATCGATAAAGTGTAAAGGCCCATTATGTGTTAATCACGTTTCTATTAAATCAAGTACGCCCTGCGCTATGTTAGGAGCGGTTTCAGACGTACCTAATCCATTAGATGCCTGTGGGTTAATTGCAGCTACTTAATCCCCAACTATTGACATTCATCCTGTCTCGGCGATCTATTACTAGTCCCAAAACTTTCTGGAGAATATTTTGAAACTGATTCATCTGGAGGCTGTTGCCAGTAGGCCTGCATTAAAATAATTAAAATAGTTTCAGGAAGGATTTTCTAGATACCACTACGGGGTCATCCTCTCGTATGCGCTCCTGACCATACGCTCACCTACCCAAACACCCTCTCGGATTTGCCATAGGGGAATACATGTGATCTAATCTCCCATTACCTCTTCAGACAGGACTGTGATGTATTAATTAAAAAAACCATTTCCCTCATGTGCCATCGCAAGGATGGCCTGAGGGTAAAAATGAAAACTGAACTTGAAACTGTATAAATGTGTTATAACGCCGGAGTGGTGCCTCGGCCCATTCATCCTGTTATAATGTGTATACAGTTTTTATAATTTTGCGTGCGGATAGGCGAATGCTGGTACAAAATGAATGAACTTAACAAAACATTCTGGGAGATATTTTGAAATTAATTTGACGTGGGAGCTGTTGAGGTCGCAACATATTTCCGAAAACCTGCAACAACCAGGCAGATTTCACGTATGTAAACCTAGGAAGTGAACGCTTGTGTTTATTAATATTATTAATATTATTATTATTAAGCATATTATGGCACGCTGCTAAGCGTTTCATATATCGTTACACCTGCTAATCATCGAGACCAATCAATAGATCCACATTTCGAACAGTGGCTATTGTATAGGCGGCTGTTCTGATTGGCCGCGAGGGGTCACGTGACCTTTCATTTGGCCACGCTCTATCAGTTTTCCAAGCTTGTTAAACGTGTCAATCGTCGACATGTGTCAAACGATCTACTTCCCAAAATGAGGCGAAGGGATGGAAGGCTGCTATGATTAGCTGAGAGCCTGATGACGTTGTCGATATTTGAACTAGGCCACACCCACTTTTTGCCAGGTTTTACTAAAATTATTAATAATATTAATAATAGTATTACTATTTTAGTCAAACCTTTATGACCGTAATAATACCTGGTCCCATAAATCCCATGCCATCTGACCTATTCTTAGTAAAACATTGTATTTGTAAAATTGATGAACGGAGCACGTTTCCATTCATGCTGCCATGTGTCAATAGCCCTACAGCTCACATATTAGCGATGGTATGGGCGGCTGTGCTGATTGGCTTGAAGATGTCACGTAACCTCGGTTAACAGAGCATGTCTGAACATGTAATAACCTTATAGAATTCCTTCAACAGCTCAAACAGTTTAATACAAGGAGGATGTCCCATGACTTTTAGTATGGAATGCACTATACACAGTGTATCAAGTATCCATTCAAATTTGAAGCATTAATTTATACGAAAACGGGTAGGTATAGATAAATACAATGTTCTTGATAAGAAATATCATCATATATGTTAATTTAAGATAAATAATAATAATAATAATAATAATAGCCTCAAAAGCCTGAATGTCTTTGTGCTGCTCCTACTTGTTGAGGTAAATGCATGACTATGTTTAGTTCCAACAATTTGGTCAATTCTGAAGTAAAGACAAAATTAGCTAAACACCTAACTAGTCAAGTCAGCATTTTATGCCATTCAAATGTTACCTTGACCTCAATATTATTGTGCTTCATCCCCTTGAAACAAGGATGTATGCGTTTAGGTTTATTCCCAATATGGTGAATCCATGCCGAGATATGTTGAGCTAGGTCAAAAGCATAACAGTAAAGAATACTCTTTAATAAACAAGTTCACAGTGACCTTAACGTTTGGCTTATGACATGAATATCATTATGCTCAATCACATTGATATAAGGAAACACGTGTTAGTTCCAATAGGGTGAAGCTATACCAAGACATAATACGATATGTTGATCTAAGCAAAAAACTTAGTTTTATACCAAGGTCATATTTTTCTTGAAATTTAACCTGAAGACGCCAATATAATTGGCGTAATCCCATTGGTAAATTGAGTATGTGTCCATGCTTAGTCCCAATAGGGTGAAGCTATGCCGAGATATAAATCGATATGTTGAGCTAAACCAAAAACATCACCATAAAAATACAGTTTTATACCAAAGCCACAGAGTAGTATAGCCGGTAGTAGAAAAATACCACCTCCCTCCACAAGCAACCATTCCGTGATCCGCGGCTCCCACCACCCTCTCAATTCCTGAGGCATAGATTGCGGGGGCCACCACCGATCGGCTGCCAGGGAGGTAGAATCATCCCGACACTTCAACTACCAGGGGCTGAACGCCCATTTAGAGACAAGCCTCCACAGTGATATACACCACTGATCGCCATCAACCACAGGGCCGGCCTCTCTCTATTCTGTGTAGGCTCAGACAAACACGTAGTCTCTGCCAGAGTCGCATCGGCATGGTGGGACCACCCATAGGGGCTTCCATCTACCTTGACAACGCTCACCTGGGAGTAGGCTAAAGTGATTAGCATGTGAACCATGACAGACTCTGGCATGTTCACATGTTACGCAGAGAATCTGGTGCTGAGCAGGGGTCTCCAGCAGACAACCACGGCCTACCCGCTCCACACCATAGAAGTGGCAGACAGACTCGACTCTTTACGTGGGTGAAAGCAGTCGTAAATGTTTCTCCGCAAGGGGTCGATCCAAGGATTGTACTGGGGGTCATCCCGGAAGTGGGCCCACTTGGTATCCAATATCATGGGAGTCTCGGCGCCCTGTGCCACTGCTGTATACGCCAGCACGAGCAGTATGATGAGAATCATGGCTATATATGAAGAGTTAATCTGAACAGAGTGAACCCCCCCGAGAAATATCAGTGCCAGATCGAGCCCTGTTCCATCCAGATCGATAGTGATCTTCATCCTCTCAGGGGCAGGGGCTAGCTGCTTCAGTCTGCCGCCAGCTAAGAAACGTAGCTCTATGACTATATGGGTGGAGGGAGAATGCCTTTGAGCTTGCTTCGTACTGTAAAGGGCGAATGACTTGCCATCGCTCTCTTCTACCTTGGCAGCATCAATTACATACACATCTGCCAGTTAGCAAGACCAGTCGAGTGAGCAAATATGGGTTCCATAGCACGCTATAGAAGGGGTTTAAACAGGAGATATAACCATGCTGATTGTCTGACTGCCGCTCTCCGGTGGTGAGAATGTAATCTCACCCTCTCTAGAGGGGAGATGGGTGGTACAGTACTGTGTAGAATGGGTCCTCTTCGAGATGCCCAGGCAGGGAACAAGATACATACACGCCGATGTGCTACATCAACCTCTGCGCAGTGCACACACCAGCTCACTGGTAGAAGCCGGCCGGGACGTGATAGAATATCTCCCAGGGGCCAACAGCAACCTATGGAACGCTATCAGCCCCAGCCTGTTCACCTGTAAATCACCTGTTTGACAGCCTCTCCATTAACATATATGCCAGCACGGATGGGATATCGGACGCCCATTTAGAGTTTACACTCTTATTACTCATTGACTTGACGACAACATGATATCATAACAGCATTATCTGCCCTTGGCCGAGATTATGAAGAAAGATGTTCGCCACTTCATGACCCCTGCACAGATAAAGGCCTTAAACAAACAGAGGCTCGCACTGCAACAAGAAGGAGAGCGACTACAGCGGGAGAACTGGTATCAACAGAACGCGAACCTTGCAAGGAGGTGAAGATACAGTGAAAATTTCCGATACTGGCAGGCCCTCCTGGAGGAGAGTAAGCGGGACGCAGGAGTCTTGACAGACGATGATGAGCTAGATATCATACAGTGGAAAGAGGAGATGGCGCAGGGATGTAAGACCAAGAAAGCCCTCTAGCGACGGACCTACTATCTTGGTGATAAGATGAAGTTCCAGCAGATAGATACCATCAGACAGAATCTCATCCATGAGGCAGAAAAGAACAGTAGAACGTGCAGGCGATATAAAACAGCCTACACCGTCCTCGCGCGTACATCCACTGCTGCGGGTGTGATTAAAGCCAGTGCTGGGGTGGCAGCTGTGGCCACTCTCGCTACAGGGGTGGGGTCATCGTCGCCATCCCGCTGGGTGGCGTGATACTAGCCACCACTGTCTTGGCCACGGGCATGAGGGTGGGGCAGCGGCAGATCACAAGGAGGCTGGAGAAGCATGCTAAGTACGTGGCACTGGCACAGAGTATGCTACGGATTATCAACGAGTCTGTCAGAAAAGCTCTCGAGGATGGCCAGGTCAGCGATGAAGAGTACCATCATATATTGAAGGTCCAAGCCCTGTAACCGCACGGAGAAACCTAAAGTGTGACAGCAATACCTCAAAGGCTCCAGCGGGTGGGTTGATATGGAGGAGTTAAAAAACGAGATGTTACGGCGAGCTCGCCTCCCTGGTCTCTGGAGTTGAGACGACTACAAATAGTGTGCTGCCTGTATGGTAGCTTTAAGAACACCAGTATAGATGGCCTTCCCACTGAACCTCACGACAATCATCTGGAGCCAACCGCCCCTCCTGGGTACACCCTTGACTGGCCTGAGAGGTCTACTGGATGATAAACCAGAGCTAACACCGTTCTCCATCACAGTGGATGGATGGTCCCGAACCAGCTTCTCCGTCAACCCACAACCGCTGACCAACCGCCCCATCACCATCAAGGATCCGAAGCAAGCTCATACTTGGATGTGTCCTCCAAGCCTATCATACTGGAATCAGCAGCTGAACTTTGCCATGTGATGTGCCATGGCAGGATGTGGAGTAAGTTCCACCCTGCTTCACTCCTATTCTGGGACTCCTGAAGCTGGGCTCATCGCCAGCTGTCTCAGATTCCATGTGTACTTCACGGTGCGACGAATCCTCCATGAGCTGGGTGCAAGCCTCCCTGATATAACACCTTTGACCCACAGCTCAACAGTCATAGCGTCTCAGCAGCCAGCTGACTACAGAGAGAGGTCAGCGCTCACCCAGACCATCGGTGGCATGGTGATGACAACAGTGGTCTAGGGGTTATGTACGGTGACCCGAGACGTGACTACTCCGGATTCCCCTATCGAACCCCCCAATGAGTAGGCCGTCGGAAGACAGCGACATTCTCGTTAGATCCAGACACTGACCCTGGAGCGCTGGTGAAAAATATGCACACCACTGGCTTGCAGCAGGTCTATCCAGATGTGTGGAAGTACTTTGTCCCACACACCACCTCGAGGCCTCACACCAGCAGGGATCATTCGAATCAACTAGTCCCTGAAAGCACAGTGCTACTGCCTCCTTATGACACAGACCCAGCTGTGGCATTCCATAGATGGTGGCAGCGGAGCAGAGGTCCAGGCCATGTTCATCAGTCTCGTTGAGGATATGATCATCGTGGCAGACCCAAGTAGTCTTATTGCTAAGTTCCAGCAGGGGTTGCAGAAGGCCCGTCGCAAACTTGACTTTGCTATTTCGCCAGACCTATGGTTGATTCCGAGCAACATGATCGTGAACATCGAGGACCTCCAAGTCAGGGCCTATAACAACATGATAGTCGAGGGGAGGTCCCCCGGTGTCCACTTCGGCTTCAACACTGCCATCAATGCACCTACGCATAGTACGAGCCATACAGTCGTTCCGACCCTGACACTGCAGCCAGTCGACATGGCAGCTCCAGGTGCCCCGAGAATGCAGCCAGTCGACACGATACTGCTTCCGGTGGTAGCTCTACGTGTGGTGTCAGGCCTAGCTATCGTGGCGCTCGGGATCAGCCTACTCCGCCGCTAGCAAATCAGCTATAAGACTATCCTGACTCTCTACAGTAGCAGTGGGGACCACGGTGAGACACTGAACGTGCTTAGCATTCCCTACAGCCCCTATACCCGCTGCCAACATGCACGTCCAAGGGCTGGATGGTTCGGTAGCGCATCCTTTTTCCAGCTTGTAGTTACGCAGAGCCTTGTTCCTCTCTGAGTCCGGTGAGGCCATGGCAGTCTGCAGCTGCTGGAACACATCTGACAGATACTCCCGATCTTTGTAGAAACCTTTAGCTTGCAGGAGCTGCTCGATGATACTCCCGCCCATGATAAGGTATTCGAGGAAGCAGATCTGTCCCTTGCCAAATCCTAGTTGGAGCTTCTCAGCTGTCAGCTCCTCTGTCAGCTCAGCACCGGAGAGCTGAGCGAGCTCATCCGGTGTCTTCTTCTTGTAGTCCTTCAACTCCCTCCGGAAGACAACATAGTACTTCTCGCATAGCATGAGCCCGGACATGTTTAAGATGTCTCAATAGAGAGAAGAATATTCCTCAGTACCAACCCGGCCACCAGGCAGACGCAGACTGGGAAGATCTTATTAGCTCTCTCGACAGGGGACGCAGACGTTTAACCGCATTGTATACTCAGTGCTTAAACAGATCGTGAAGCAACTGCCCGTGAGCCAGGCGAGTATTCAGAAGGTGGAGAACCTGCCGCAAACCAAGACACAGAAGTTACTGACCAAAGCAAAACCTCTGGGAGTCCATGTCGCCAGTAACGTGGCAGCGAATGTGGCAATGGTGAAGATGACAGGGGGAAGTGAGGTTCTCACTACAGAGGTGAGTGTGGTGGCCGGGCACTGTCTCGGAATAACTCACCCCATCCCAAAGATCGCCGTCAGTGGGGCCTCCTACAATGTTGCCGTCAAGATCATGGGTGAACGTGTTACACTAATGGAGGCCGTGGTTCTAGGGATAGCAATGAGTGCAATGGCTGAGATCATCGTCGCCTACGTTTAACCCCTCTGCATAGTGAGAGATGGATCATGGGAACCCTGCAGCATATGAGGCATGGCATGCCAGAGGGCGGTGTGTAGCCCATAGTCGGGCCAGTACCCTCAGCACTGCTACCTATTCCCTTGGCCGACTGCGTGGTCCTCCTATGCCCAACCATTTCAATAGTACGTTTAAGCCGTCTGTATATGACTATGACTTTGTCACTCACAGACCTACAACGCAAAGAGCTAGGCGATCT
This sequence comes from Chaetoderma sp. LZ-2023a, assembly GCA_034401795.1. Classification (NCBI taxonomy): domain Eukaryota; kingdom Metazoa; phylum Mollusca; class Caudofoveata; order Chaetodermatida; family Chaetodermatidae; genus Chaetoderma; species Chaetoderma sp. LZ-2023a. The sequence continues at coordinate 107,461,105 of CM067373.1, forward strand.
TGCTCAATTGGGCGAGGCATGCCTCGGTTAAGAGGACACTGTTGCCCCTACCTCCTTCCTAGACTTCAATGAGAAGGGAGACCCACGGGTGATCCGAGGTACCATCCCAGCTGGAGATCTCATCGGGATCACTGATATGGTAGGACAATCGGCCATTAACAAGGCCAAGACTGTATACAAGGGGATGGACATCAAGGAGAGGGCGACAATGCTCGGTATGCTCGGAGTCGATGAGGCTGGAGCCATCAAGGTTATGGCTGAGTCCTATGCACAGGACCTGGTTAAGGATCTCCTGAGACCACGGAGCACATTCATCCAGGATGGAGAGGAGCTCAAGATAGGCACCATCAGCCTGAACAGTATCACTGTCGACGGCCAAACAGGTGCAGGTGCTATCGATAGCCTCCGGCTACCAGAGGTGAAGAAGACAGGGTTCTTTAATTTGGACCCTAAGTAAGACCACAGGATAGTCATGGCTTCACGTGTAGCATACAGATAATGGATGTACTAGATACTGTGGGTGCTGACACAGGCCCTCTATGCTATCTTCTCAGCTGCTGCTGGGATTTCATGCTTGATGCCTCCATTGCATCCTTCATATCCGCCGGAGGTGCAGGATTCCTCGCTCTGCAGGTGAAAGAGCTGGTGCAGGAAGTACTGCCGTTTAGTCTCCCAGATATAGACGAGGCTACCGCCGACCAAGTGCTAACCATCCTCCGCACGCATGTCTGTACCATTCGACAGTAGGCCAGCCGATGCTGGCCAGGTAGTGCTGATCATTACCCCGTCAGGATACGGGAAAAACATCTTACTGCGGGCATTCCTGGCCGAACATCTACACTCTCAATACATCCTTCTGGTGTCTGACATCACCGCTGAGGTGGTTGACAGTAATGATCAATGGTGCAATGGCCCAATCACCTAGATGCAGAACCTGCTGGCAGCCCGACTGACAGAACCACTTGTGCTAGTTATCGATGACCCTGCAATGGACCCAAAGACAGTCACCTACATCAGCAACATCAACAGGCACATCCGGTACACAAAGATAACTGTCTTCCTCCTCTTTCAGAAGTACACCCGCGAGATCTCACCAGAATTCTGCCACAATGCCTGATTGCTATACTTCAGTTCCAAGTGTGGACGTGCCCTGTTCGAGACCATATACGACAGCCTAACCCTCAAGGAGATCAAAGGGGACATTATCGCACGTGTACAGAGGGCAGCTGAGCTGTACCACTTCATTTTCAGCAACACGGAGAAAGGTGAGCTGTTACACTTCAAGCCATCTCTGGAAAAGGCGTAGACCTTCAACTATGTCCAGCCAGGAAACTAGCCTGCTCTACGCATCATCGCTGACATACTGTCGCAGCTGCCGCAACTTTTTTCATTCATCAGAAGGCTGTGCAGTCTCCGCTACTTCGTCCGCGGTCTCGTCAGATGCTTGAGGAACTTCGTCAGAAGCTTGAGGAACTTCATCAAAAGCTTGAGGAACTTCGTCAGTTTCGTCAGAAGCCTGTCGCTTAAACTCTACCCGCTGAGGGTCAGAGTCTAGGGCTCTCTTCTTCTAGAACTTCTCATGGAAGATCCACTTTGTCCATGCATGACGAGCATCTGACTTGCGAGCGGATTCGATGAGGCAGTCCTGGTAGTTACCTGGGAATTTCAGAAATGCTGCCAGATCACTGGCCAATCTCCTCCACCCTTCTTCGTTGAAGATGTGCTCAACATCCTCCTTGCAGCCAACAGTGAACCCCTCCTGAGTACATTCTGCATGACCTGTGTTATGGTTCTCGGCTACAGTGGCACTGACCTCCTGCCTGAAGTAGTTATTTGCTCCAGACTGGAGGCTATCCAGCATATCTCGCTCTTCCTGGCTATGGAGGCTAAATACGGCAGCCCACTTCCTGACATAGATAGATCATTTGGGTCGACCTTCGCCTTTTGGAGAGCTAGAATAACAGGACTGTTGGTTTGGGCCACAGGAGGCAGGTCGAGTGTCCTTCCCTGGGTGCTGTCAAACTTCCGGTAGAGTATCCGAGTCAGGAGTTCTTTTGTACTATGAGCTGGCACTCGTTCCTCTATGGCGGCCGGTATCTCCGCATCAGATGGAGGGGTGACCTTGGCTCGCTCGTGGATAATGTTGATGTCACGAAGCAGTCCTCGGCCCTGTCACACTGGGACAGTGCACGCCGTGGCTGTCTTGCTGACTGCCATGCCGACTTGTCCTGCTCCCTATAGAGAATCTGCTGGAGAACTTTACCAAACATGGCAGCCGTTTAACCCCTCTATATACCCCGACCTTAAACATGCTGCAGTATGTGCAGCAACCAGATGGGGCCATTGAACCCACGACATCGCACTGCACTGATCCACGGAAGGACTGCCTGATGGTCATTCAACCCTGTATCCACTATGAGAACCATTGTCCGATGCAGGGATGTACATTGACTTTGCAATCTTGGCACAGATCCACGAGATCAAGAGCATGACACGCGAGTTCAAGCTTCAGAGTACAATAGAACAGACGGTAGAGCTCCCGCAGGTTCTGAACAGGTGGGAGATCGTGCAGGGCAACAGCACCATGGACACCACCTATGTGAACGATGAGTACCGAGTCATAGGTCCACTGGCTCATGGCCCAACCTTCTATGTGAAGGGAAAGGGGTACTATGCTACAATGACGGGTTCACGGAATTCGAACTACGGGCAGATGTCGAGAAGTCTGTGGCAGTTCCACTCTTAACCCTCCTCGAGAACACATACATGAATCCGGCTGCCATGCAGGATAGGCTGTTCCTCCGGGTGTACACTGAGCAGTTCGCAGACGCGACGATGAATGCTCTAAGACGAGAATGACCAGGAGCTGAAGCAAACAGGTTCCAAACAGCAGATCGTGCATGTGGAGCGAGAACACCAGCAGGGCCAAGCCACAGCTAACCAACGGGTAGAGCTGACATTGCATCGTGGTGCATCAGACTGTGTCACTGTTTTGGTCCTGGTTCAGAAGGGAGGAGTCATCCAGCAGGTGGATAAGCTAGACGACTTCAACCTTGTTGTTGCTGGGACAAATGTTCTTGGTGAGGTACGCGAGCTGGCTGATTGCCAACTCTACAGACAGAAAACTAAGTCATATGCACTTCTGCGCCTGACCAGTGGAAGCGACGACCTCGAGTCGGCACTCGAGGGCCGTCACCACCTCGGGGGCAGGGACATCCCACCTAATCAGGGCAACCGGCTCAGCTTCAACATCGGAACCCTCATAGCTGGGACTTGCTCATTAGGTGTGATGGTACTTTACTTTGGCTATGTCTTCTGACCTGTCGATGCTTCATAGTCGAGCGTTGGTATTTTTACAGCCTCGTAGTACTCATCGAGACTCTCATCTGCCTCTTTGAGGCTCTGGTTGGCCTGAGCTCGGAGTTGTCGTCGGCGTGCCTCCCTCTGGCGCATATGCGTGAGTGCTTTACTGTACTCAAACTTGTCCTTAGACAGCTTCTCCATCGCCTGGTTATGACGCTCATGCTCGACCTCTGCTGCCTTCTTGTCGGTGAAGCTGAGTCCCCAGTTCGCTAAAGCAAGCACGCCTGCATTCAAGGTTGCGGAGGCCATGCGATAGACCACAGTTAAAAGCTACATTATAACTGCCCTGGATCCCCAGAGCGATGTATGAACCAGAGGCTGATCCAGTCGAGAATATAGATGATGAAGACTATGAGGAGGACTATGATGAGGAGGAGGATGCAGACGACTATGATGTAGTGGAGACCGCGGGTGAGTATGATGATCCAGCAGAGCTTAGACGCCAGTGTACGGAGGTGTTTGAGGAGGTCTTCAGTGATGGTCGAATGAATGACGTCGGTCTGTTCGTCTGTTTAGAGTTGACCCAGGCCATCCGTGACATGATGGGAATGGACGTCAGTGATGAAATCCGGAAGTTTATCAACCATCTTCCTTGAGGAACTCTACTATCAGCCTGGTGGATATTACCGTGAGCCCCCTCAACTACTCGAAGCTGCACGTCGCAAGGGTCACAACCTCACATTGGAGACAATTAGCCAGTGGCTCATCTGCCAGTCGATGTGGTAGATATACAGACCTCGTCCACGGCACATCAGGCATGCCCATTTCGAGGAAACTGTCCCGAACAGAGTTCACCAGGCAGATGTTCTATTCCTTCCACACGTTGGTCGTAAGACCTACAAGTATGCCATCACCATCGTCGATGTCGCCAGCAGGTACAAGGCAGCAGTACCGCTCACAGACAAGTCAGCTGGCCAGGTAGCTCAGGCATTCCAGGGTGTCTACGAGGCTTTGGAAAATTCCCTCCAGTGGTCGGAATTGTTGCAGGTGGGTGAGGGTAAGGAGTTCAGAGGGGAGACCGCAGCCCTCATGTGGAAACACAGTGTGGCGAGGCGAGGTAGGGCATCACCGTACCCAGGCTATCGTTGAGCGGTGGAATCGGACACTGGCAGAGAGACTGTTCCCACACCAATGCGCCCAGGAAATGGCCACGCCGAGTGAACGTTCTAGAGTATGGGTGAGAGGGCTGCCTGCTGTGGTGGAGAGATCCAATGCCGAGGTTACTATGCTAATCGGGAAGAAGCCGGTAGATGCTATCAGACACTCTGCTGGTCACAGCTCTAGGGGAGCGAACAAGGGAGAGGAGTGCCTACCATCTGACGCTCTGGTTCGGTACGTGTATGAGCCTGGAGAGCTGGAAGGTGGTCGATGGCGTGCAACATATCTTAACTGGTCGATAGATGTTCACAGGCTTGACAGGTATGTGGAGGCGGAGAGGCAGGCCTACACTGTACTACCTGGCATGCCAGCACGGAGTGCCTAGGCGACCAGTTGTCATAGAAGAGCTTCAGCTAGTCCCTGAAGACGCACAGCTACCACCCCCTATGGTGCTAACATGATACTCGATGGGCTCGGTATGGACCCCATCTGGCAGCACATGGTGCTTATCATAGTAAGCGGAGAGTCCGAGTTTTTCCTGCACATACGTCACCAGACCATGGTTGCGCATGCATAGGCCTCGATTGGTGGCTCTGTCCACCACACCATGGAGGGCGCTGTAGAACCTCTGCCAGGAGATGTCATTCTGCCGTTTAGACATTCCCATGGTCGAGCATTTCACTTGCAAGTTTCTGCTGTTCCAGCGGTCTGTATTCTCCACGTTGTAGCACTTGGAGCAGAGAGCAATACCACGAGTGCCTTCGAACTCGAGCTTGAACAATCCCGTAGTGTGGTTAGACCATTTGTCCCATGCCAGCAAGTCCCGTTTGCAGGCCTCATACTCCGTTCGCATCTCTGGGTGTATCACCTCATTGAGGTTGAGGCCTGCAATGGCAATATAGGCAGAATCGGTGTTCATCTGCAGGTACTCGAAGCTGTCACGAGCTACGTAGCGGTCGAGGAAGTCATAGTAGAACTCCAGCATTCGCAGCTTCCCCAGCTCGTATACTGCTATACCCACCAGGAAGGGGCGACGAATGGTGATTTCAGCCTTACGGCTCTGCAATTCGTAGGAATCACCCATCTCCTCTAGATCCTTGAACCATGCGCTATGCAAGGCTCTGTCTACTGCTCGTTCATCCTTAGTGAAGCTCCTGTTGGTATGACGTTCTATTGCCTCGATCAACTTCCCATATGCACTGTTGCCAAGGAGTTTGAAGAGATCAGCCAACAAGGCTTTACTTTTGTCAACAGTAACAGAGTCTACACACCATTCAAAAGGTTTCTGTGAGGTGTAGTCTATAGTGCAATGGATAGCAGTAATCTCTAACCCGTGGGCAAGGTACCACTTGAGAGTTGGTGCATACAATACCCTCTTCTTACCAAAGAGTGCACCAACGAGCTTGCTAGTTGTAGACCTTTGTCGACCTGTTTTTTTAAGGTTTGCAAGCATCTCAGAAGGTATAGCCTCATCTGGGATCCCACGATTATAGAGGATGGGAGACATATCCTCGAACTTTGGCCATAGCAATTTTGCCCTGTAGGTGGGGCTTAGAATACACCTTCCGTATCCTCTTCGTGTCGTAAGAGGCGACTAAAGGAGGTAAGGGTGAGGTAACCCTGACAGAAACCTCGAGTGTTGAAGACGGAGGTTCCAGGCCGCACGGCGCACTCTAATAAACCATGGATCCACGCACTTAATGCTTATGATCATGTCGATAGACACTTACAGGACTGGCGGTATGATCAGCGAACGAAAAGAAGAAGAAGACACTTTAGGTACCTCAATGTCGCCCTCAGCAAACCCGAACCAACGATCCGCTAGCAGATCCTACTTAAAGCATTCAATATCATTGCTTATACGCCCACTCCACCGTCGTACAGTTTCCTTACCACAAGGCATTGCTTGGGCCATGCGTGACAAATACAGAGCATTTGCATCATAACCAAGGAGACGTTGACATACTCGCTTACCTTGGCGAATTCGAGTAACCCCAGACTCATGATATCTCGTAAACACAATGCTCGGACCCCCAACAACAGCACCCTTTAACATCTCGTAAGCTTCCTTGCCTGGAGAGTAAAGGCTAATATCCGGCTCATGTTCAGCAGTACCACGAAGTAAGTACTGAAGCGACACACCAGGAAGTGACACCGCATCCTTCAGAATGTCAATACCTCATTCTGTGTAGAATTCTCGCATCTTCTCTAAGGCTTCAATGAACGGGCTAACATCCAAGTTGTTGTAATATCACAACCAGTCAGCAAACGTCTTCATCCCCAGATCTCTGAAGGTCTGCTTACAAGCTTTCCACTCTGACAACTCAAGAAGGTAACCACATTTGAGCTTGGACCACCACGCAGGATAATCAGGTAGTCCAGGATAGTCAAGCTTCTCACGTGAGTCGAACCATTCATAAGGTAACCAGCTCTTCTGTTGCGTGCAACCGTAGGCTTTGATCCATTTCTCATAAGAAAACCCGGGCCAAGGTAGTTGATTACATCGAGAAACTTCAGGCATAATGAGGAACATTGTCTGGCTAGCCTTCTTGGCGACTTTCACGGTTCCTTTGGACGAAGTAGTAAGTTCATCCACGAAGTACTTCCTGATGAGGTTCAGGTCATACCACCCAGAGTTGAACCCGAGCACAGGCATCTGGTCACACCACTCATTGATAAGTCGCTGCTGTCGTTTTGGTAACTGGTCCAAGTCTGCGGGTAGATACTGTGACCGAACCCTTGCACGGATCGTGGAGGCTCGTAGTTGCATCTCCTGCATGAACTCTGAGATCAGCATTTTGGAGTTAGCATTGCAGAGGTGAGTTGGCAAGCTCACGCTACCGTCTAAGGAGCAGCCGACTGACACCGAGATTGGTATGTGGGCACTCTCGATCGTGAGACTCTCTGTAGGGTGGGTCTTGATCTCATCTAGAAGGGCTTCAAAGTCATAGACAATAAAGTGTGGGTATGGTACTGTCTGCACAGGGGCGTGAAAGCTTCGACAGTGTTTTATACAGCACTACCACTGTACCATGCATCCAGATGCTCTCAGTTTTTCGTCTCTCGCGACCATCTTGCGGTATCTTTGATCAGCATCCTTACCTCGCTGGTGATGTGAACATCCATGCCAGTGACAGCCATGAAACTGGTATACTGTGTCGGTTGTTGGATCATAACCATCTACGGGAGCCCCCTCGATCCAACGCTCACCACTGTGACCACACTTTGCGTGGTGTATATGAATTCCACGGTTTCTCGACTCATATTCAATCCAATGAGTAGCCGTGGAACTGGCCTGTTGGTATGGATAGAAGGCCTTCTCGTATGGTGACTGCGGTGCCACTACCTTCTCCCCAGGGCAATCGATGGTCATTTTTCCCCCTGTACAGCGGTCAGCATGGCGATGGCGACTACATGCTTGGGTGAACTGCTGTTGGCAGTGCCCACAGCTGAAAGTCTGGGCCAGCTTGGAGATGTCCTTAATGAAGAAGGCGTGGTGGTCGCATACTCCAATGGTCATGATGCTCGGATAGTGAGCAGATTTCTTGGTCAGATGCCAGATGCCCTCTTCAGTGGGCTCATAAACACGAATCCCTGTCTTCGCAAATAACTCTACCTTGTCCAGCAGTTCTAGGGACGTCTTTGGTACGTCAGCCACAGGCCTGTTCAGGCAATAGAACTGTTTAACAAGCTCTCGTGCAGGAGCTGTACTTCTATCAGCTCTTGCACCCTGCTGGACTGCTAGACATCTCAAGAGGCACATGTTATCTTTGTAGGTATCGAGTGCCACCATTCCCTTCCTCCATCGGAGCCAGACCGGGAGGGGGCCTGTCCCTAGCAGAGGCTGGCAGTCGATGACAACTTTTACCTCAACATTGATTAATCTGACGAAGGCCCACGCGGTATTGGGCCGATCGGTATTGTATGGGACGAGGCGGGCTTGCTCGCTGCCCTCCACTCAAGTCTGGGTCTCTCCTAGTGTATTCATCCAGGAACTTCCTGGAGAATTCTTGTGGAAGAGCATTACCCTACCATCCTCAATGTGACGGATTCGATAGGTGTGGTTATACCGAAGGTAGAAGGCGTTCTGAACGGTCCCCAGCTTCTCCATGATCCGACCTGTAATGTCTCCTTCTAGCCCTCTGAAGAATGTCCAGCATACTGCACGCCGTCCTCTCTCCTCTGTCTCCATCTCACTGAGACGGTTGTTGAGAATCTGCTAACCTTCTCGCCTCATACTCCGGGCTAGGGTTTCAGATCTCGGTCCTCTCATTAATCGTCTTCTGATTCGGTGTAGAAGAGGTAGGCGTTCTTGTGGATGGCTTGCCATCCGAGTTGCTACAGCTTTGGCCCGTAAGCTGACATTCGTCTCCTCATACAACTGACGACTCTCACGGAGCAGCTGTGCTTTCTTGTGAGGGTTCCATGGATTCTCAGAGGTGAGCGCCGGAAACCTCCCTGTCTGTTTTGCTCCGGAGAGTCCCTTTAGCCACTCCTCGGCACGGGCGGGGAGTCGCTTTCGCCACTCTTCGGCATTGGCGTGTGCAATCATCTGGAGCAGGTCGACTTTGCGGGCCTTAGAATAGCCTCTAAGACCGAATTGCTTTGCCATCACTCGAAGCTGTGTTACAGTAACCATGATGCAAGGTCTATATATTAGATCTTAAACATTTCTGACCATCTTCGAGGGTGTTACAGTAACCATGACGCAAGGTCTATATATTAGATCTTAAACACTTCTGACCGTCTTCGAGGGTGTTACAGTAAGTGGCGATCAGTACCTGTGGGTGGTGTATATCCCTGTGGATGCCTGTCTCTAAATGCGTGGCATGACGCGTTTAAGTTCTTCCATAACTAAACTGAACTTTCTCCTGGCACAGACCTTCTTGTAGTTCATTCTGTTGGAATGTTTACGACCCCCACATGCTTTACATAGTCCACAGTCTGTATAAATACCTGCCCCGCATCCTCTGCACGGCTTCCGCTCAACAGCAGCCTTCTGAAACTGAGCATTGTGTGTCGCACAATATTCTCCAACACAGTTCCTTAAGCATCGAAAAGGCTTACCTCGCATAAGCCATTTGCATGTATTATAATGCATGTTTGATAAAGTCTGTATCAAGGCTCTTAACCCTTGTGCTGATGGGTGTGGTTCAGTAGGGCCTGGGTATCTTGTATGTATTTGTGTGGCCCATGACCCTATGCCTCAGGAGTTGAGAGGGCGGTGGGAGCCGCGGATCACGGAATGGTTACCTGTGGAGGGAGGTGGTATTTTTCTACTACCGGCTATACTACTCCACAGTGACCATGAACTTTAATTTCATGCCTTTATTATCATTATGCTCAATCACGTTTATATAAGGAAGCGTGTGTCCAGGTTTATCTCAAATAGGGTGAAGCTATGCCGCGGTATAAGACGATATGTTGCACTGAACCAAAAACTTAACGGAGATTGGACGCAGAAAAACAGACAGACAAACAAGCAAACTAACAAATAGACAGACGGAGTAACCGAATCAATCGATATATTGGCGAAAATTCTACTTCTCGCCAATAAAAAGGTGTGATTTTAGCGTACACATGTACCTGGATTTACAGCTGATGTCATCCAAGCAATTTTGAATATTGTTTTCTTATTTTACATATTTAAATTTAATTGTTCACGGCGCTTGCTACAATACGATTTGAAATGTAACAGGACGGCCACGAATATTTGAAATACTGCTTCAACTTTAACATGTATGTTCCAAACTTATGACTATTTGAACCTCCAGGTTTGGTAAATCAATGCGTATAACTAAAGCACATGTGTAAAGGTATATAGTGATGCATACACGCAAAAGAAATGTGTGCAAAATAGGTGTATTGCATAGAACAACTTTAGCTCATCTGGCCCAAGCGATGAATCTAAACGCATAAATCGGATTGGTGAATAGCTTGTTTTTTCTGAAATGCCAATTTATTCATTTGCAAGACCACTCCTCATTTAACACTGGACAGATTTAGCAATCCTGGTCTCTTGGACCTATTCTCGATGGCGGTAGGCTTCAGAATTTACATACACAGATTTGATTAAATCTGAAAATAATTCCACGAAAGTGTTGAAAGGACCACTGCTCATTAACCAATGGGTAGCTTTCAGTCAAATTTGACTGAAAGAACCATAGCACGAGAGGCCTCAGAACTGCTGCACAGGTTGATAAATGAAATTGAATATTTTACTTCTTATTTGTTCATTTGCAGTCAAAAGAAATCTCTTTTTGAAAATGCACCACTGTAATGGCTGTCTTTGCTATCGAGCCAACGATTCAGATGGTAAAATTTCAAAATGATCCCTTACCGTATAAATGAATATTTTCAGAGTAGCTGGGTAGATAAGTGGCGTTTATCAGAGGAATAGTGCAAATTGTGATACAAGGATGAAATTTCCCTTAATTAGTTTACACAGTTCACTTTTCAAATGTACCAGATTAGTCCTTTGAAAATCCAAAATGGTGCCCATTTTTCAAAATGACCGTCAAATTCACATACCAGAACTATATTTGTACATATAAATTAGTGGGTTTGGTCAATTTAAGTGATTTTACTGTCGATTTATATGTTTTCAAGCATGCAGAAACCGATTCTATTAATTAGAAAACTCTCAGATATCGCATATTTAAAAGAATTTTTAAATCGTTTATTTATTCGTGCAATTCTCAACATGATTGCACTTGTCCTGCTACATAGCTGCGGTCTTTTTGCAAGAACACTTGGTCAGTTCCTGGAAGCTTGTTGTGATCAGCCTGGAGTCTTTAACGTATATCAGTCAGCAGGATTTCGAATGTCATGGTGGAGAATCAACATCTTATTCCAGCGGATTCCTGCATTGTAGACTGAACGCTTCACTTGGGTGCTGAATGGCTGGATGGAATTGGCTTGTGGTCAAACAGATCGGGCGTTTTCGTCAGACCTATCATACACGATCGCCACAATGGGTATTTCCAATTTGAGTTATGCCCCGCCCATCTCTAGCTAGGCTCCAGCTACACCTTGCTCGTGGCATCGATCGATCTCTGAACTCTCTGACTATCAATTTTCAGAAAACTATACATGTAAGTTGTTAAATATTTTGGAACGAATTGGACCGGGTGCTGTTACTGCCAAAAGTCGAATTGGTTTTAAAATATTCACCAGCATGTTTATTAAATAGCAAAGCCATACAATTCGTTCAAAGTGTTGGACTATTAAGAGTTTAAGACGGACTAAATCGAGTCATTCGTGCTGTAATTGATCATTACGTCCTCATCCACCGCACGTAGTTTATTATGACGTCATATGATGGATGGATGAACTGGGAAGGCCATTCTTTCCAGGATCTAAAGGTCATCATTATCGACTGAGTTTGCTGAAAGTAGTAGAGACGTCATGGCATACGTTCCATATCTGCCATGCGGATATCGTCTGCTGTACCACTGAAAGCTGATACAACGCCACTTCCGCCGAATGCCTCGGAGAAAAATAGCATCCCACTGACTTTCTCTAGGCATATTGCAGTAACTATCCCATTTACTCGGATGCATCAAGTATTGGCTCCTTGTCAAAAGGCTATCCATATTTCCTAGAGACCAAACACCTCCACCGTTATCCGTTGCTGAATTCGCAAACAACTGCTTTCTCAAGCCTGATGGGCACATGCCACCTTTCTCCACATATTTGACTACAGCTGCTTCCCCTAGCTGGGCAGAAATTTCAAGAACACTGTCATACGAAATCCTGAGCCCATATTGACGGAGCATGTCAAGACGTTTCCTTTTCCAGGTTTTGGCAAATAGGAACATGCCCACGTACGCAATAAATGGAGTCTCGCGATCCGTTGAGCGACTGTGAGCCCGTGCGCCTTCCTTGTACCCGCCGAAGCAGTTAAACTGCAATAGCTGTGCCATAGCAAAGTAAGATTCGGATATACTACGATATACTATGCAAAATCTGTGACTTGATGACTGCACCATTTTCGATCATGCATATGAATTGGAGAAGTGATGCAACTACACCAGAGTCTCTCAGGTACAGGCTAAAATTAAACAATAGTGTGACTGATTGTGCTAAATCTAGTAAAATCTGTTTGAGTACGATCGAAATATATAAATCGACACCAAGAAAACTAAAATTTCCAAATCCCCCCATTTATATGTAAATAATGAGATTTTTGTGAATTTGGAGGCATCTTGAAAAATAGCAGCAATTTCGAATTTTCAAATGTCCAATTGGTAGATCTGAAATATGACATATGTAGATTAAGCATACCAAATTTCAAGCTTGTATCACTATTTACAAGATACTTTCAGTTATCTGTCACTCTAGCGAGGACAGTTCTGGTTGGCTTGACCATTAAAGGATTGTTTGCACATCTGTTGAAGGTAAAGAAGCTATCGCTGATAGATATAAAAAGATTTCAAATGGAACCATGTCCATAAAACGCTTGAAGTGGGTCAATACTAGCACTTTAATATTAGTGGATGAGTCCAGTTTAGCTATGCCCCGTCCATCTCTAGCTAAGCTCCAGCCACGCCCTGACCGTGTCGGGAGCATGTGCTCTCTGAATCTCAATTTTCAGAAAATTAAACAGGAGGGCTGTTGGTCACAAACAGCGCCCAGTAAAATTAGTTTCAAAATATTCAACATAACTTTTTTTAAATGGGAAAGACAAACAATTTGTGCATCTTGGCGTAGTATTAAGCATATTGATTGATTGATTGATTGATTGATTGATTGATTGATTGATTGATTGATTGCTTGACTGCTTGATTGCTTGATTGATTGATTGATTGATTGATTGAGTACTGTATTCTGCGGCTGTAGTAGTAGAAACATCATACAGCTGCATTCAGTCCTTCTTCGATTTTGACCACCGTGTCTTGTCCTTAGCCGAAAGCCTTAGCTTCCTCCGGTTCTTGATTTGAGTTACCGAGTCATGCTTTCTTGAGGTCGCCTCGTAGCACGCGTAGCAGATTTATGCAATGGTGTCCTCTCCTGGATTTGTATTTGCTGGCTCCCGGTATAGCGAATTGCAAGGCGCTCTGTGCTGGTACGTCTTCTGGCATCCGTAGCACATGGCCAAACATAGACCATCTTTGCTGGTCGACTTTTACAGGCAGCGGCGCTACATTACACATCTTGTCTAGTGCATCATTGGAAATTAAGCTGTCTGTCCATCGGTGTCCAGTAATGGTGCGTAGCTGTTTGAGGTGGCAGGCATCAAATCTTTCTAGAGCTGCCTTTGGAGCTGCCCAGTTGGCACAGTTATGCAACATCAAGGATGTACAGGTTGCACTGTATAAATGTAATCTTCTTGGCAAGGGCATCTTTTCCCTACGAATCCATAGCTTCCAGAAGGACTGAAAAGCTATGTTCCCCATGACGCAGCGTGCAGCAATGCCAGTAGTACTGCAAACAAGTGAGCCCATGATTTTACTCTCCATCCATGGTTCGGCGCAACGAGGTGGATCTTCTTTTTCTTTAGCTTAATGCTTTGTAGATAGGTATAAGTGTGTGAACTCTGTTTTGGATTCATTCATAAAAGCTTCTCAAGTTTTAGCTTGTTTGCAGCTATTGGAAGAAGTTCGTCAAGGGTTTTTTCCTCGTCTACGAAGTTCAAATCGTCGGCATATTGCATCTCTAGCGGCATACCCGGTATGTACATGGGGGTGGGGGGGGGGGGGGGGTTGGTGGTCTTGTAGAATTTGCTCGCATGGATTTCAATGCAGCAGCCAAGTAACAGATGGAAAGCACAGGGTATAGACGTTTCAAACTCTACAGACTTCACTAAGCTTGGTGTCTGCAAGTAGTAGTCTCACCAGTCGTAGCTCGTCTTCGTTGCACCTGGCATGGTGTAGTACATCTAAGATTTTTGAGCGTTTAATTGTGTCAAAGGGTCGTGTCATGTCAATACCCCTTTTGTGGAAATTCCAGTGTGTGGCCATGACTACTGACTCAAGCATGCGTTAAGCCAATAAAATGTCTGCGCAGCTGCATCCACGTGTGAAGCTACTTTGACATGATCCAGTGAAGTCGTCGTTCTTGTCTCAGATGCGGCAGAGAGTAACATTGGACAGGATTTTCCGTATACTGTTGAGGTGCACAATGGACCTCAGATTGGCTTCAGGTAGCGCGATAAGGGTGCCTTGGCCTACAACATCGATGAGAAGGAAGGTGGTGCATAAAAAATAATAATTGATTAGCTGCGTCATCGGTTTTGAGATAATGTCACTTACATATTTGATTAGTTCATCGTTCATGCCATCAGGTCCAGATGCACGCCCATTTTCAGGGTTTTAAATGCCTTTTAAACTTCTGGTGTTTTAATTAGTGTTGCTAATCGCCTGGGCTCTCCCGAGCACGGGTGCAAGGGCTCGTCGTCGTGGTCAGTGCATTGTTCCTTGAACCATTCTCGAATTGTCTCGGGTTTGCCTTGGTCAGCCCCAATAAAATACCCTTCAGCGTTGTGTACAGTGAGTGGTGGTGGTGTGTAGCCTTTAGGACGGACCAAATCCCGTTCTTCATGATGTAATTGATTATGACGTCAGCCTGCATGCGATGTAGTTGATTATGACATCATATGATTGATTGATTAATAAACTGAATTCAAGTGTAATTAGATTCATGAATCTAGGCACAGGATGATACCTTTAGTTTGGATGGGCTCTTTGCCCAGGGCCCAATCCCTTTCAAAATCATCCAGATTTTACACCAGAACCTGCAATAGGCAGCAATAGCACCCAGTAAAATTTGTTTCAAAATATTCAACAGCTTACCTGTTTAGCTTTCTGGAAATTGTGATTCAGATAGTGCAGACATCGATTGATCCCAACATTGAACTAACTATACTCAAAGTATATTTCTATAATGAGCTTAATCTTTGAAATCACGAAAATATCCTTTTATGACTAATATGTAGCAAACAAACTTAGCATATTTTCTTGATTTCAGAAAATAATATGATTTTTCTTAATGCTAGAAAAATATTCTTTAGAAAGACATATTTTTCTGCTTTCAGGAAAGTGTTGTGACTCCAAACCTTATCTACATGCCTCTCTATATATAGCAACACTATTCTAGCACGGTAGCACAGAGAAAACTTACTAAGATTTTTTTCAAAATAAGGTTATAATTATTGCTTAAATTCTTTCTTGCATAATAAAATACATCTTGGTAGCGAGCCATGCCACCCATGCTGTCTACATCGCTTGGAGCTGCCTTGCTAGTTATTCAGAATTCATGGTCTAGTTTCTGTGCAATTGCTGTACCCTTCATAAATATAAGGGCGTATGTGCATTAAGAATATCAGTTTATCACACGAGGTTCAAAGAATTACAATAAATTTTTGTGATGGTGATGATTGTTATTATATAAAAACGCAATAAATATTAACCCGCAATGATACACTGTGAATAAAAACTTTGAATATTTCCTAAATTGATCTGTAATAATCAATAATATAGTCACTAAGTATGAGGCCGTGTTCTCACTAGAGAGTTAATGAGGAATAACACTATGCGTCAGTATGGCGTTGTTCCTGATTAACTCTCTAGTGAGAACACGGCCTAACTCTCGCGCTCATTAAGCACGCTCATAGTTAAACATAGTTATGGTAGAAAACAGCCTTAAGTCGCACCATTGAATACAATTCTCTAGCGCCTTAAATTATAACATATGACTCAATAGTATTAATAAATTAAACGCTGCTTAATTCGTTCTCAGTGCTAGTCAAGATCCACATGTTCTATCAACTCTTCAATTGTCTGGGTATGAAATTAAGTGCAATGTTAGCCTTGGTATAATAAGTACTTAAAGGATTTAAAGGGAAAATCTTTTAATATACACTTTATTTAAGTTTGACCGATTTCTTCATTAGAAATTGGCTTCATCGACTTGTTATCAGCTGTTGGTTAACATGTATTTGTACAGAGTTTGTCTTAAATGATGCCAATATTCATTGCTTTTTTATAATAGACCTTTCCAGCTGCGCCCCGCTGACTTCTAGCTAACACCCATGCTTCGCCGTAATGGGATCGATCTATCTCCGAATACCCTGACTATTAATTTCCTGAAAGCTATACAGGTAAGCTGTTGAATATTTTGTAACTATTTTGACTGGGTGCCGTTGCTGCCTATGGCACCAACAACGGTCAGTTAAATTAGTTTCAAAATATTCAACAGAATATTTATTAAATAGTTAAGCCATAATCGGTAAAGACGGACTATATCAAGTTATTCATGACGTCATCCTACACATCATGTATTTGGTTTAAACATGATTTATTTTGTTCAGATGGAAGCACGATACGACTTAGAGTCTTATGCCCGTGTCTCCCATACACATACAGATTATTCAAAACTTTTTTACAACAAAATGGCGGCAAATCATAATAGTTTAATTAATTGTGGTCTATTGGTGTGCATAAGTGTGTGGATGTTGAGTGTGAGGTGGGGAGAGTAGGAAGAAAGATCGAGATAGAGAGAGAGGAGGAAAGGGGGGGGGGGGGAGAGGGTGAGAGATAGAGAGAGCGAGGAATAAGATCAAATGGAAGAATAGCAGAGGTGAGCTCTAGGTGCTGCCTTCGCCCCGACCTGTACGTGTTGGGCTGCTGTCCATTTACCCCTTAAACTATAAGTTCGCGAACGGGAAGCTACTGAAAGCGGTTGGTGTTAATTATGTATTGACATACCGTATTACAGATCAGTTTATTCATTTCCAAGTTGGCAGTGTACCGTATTACAGATCAGTTTATTCATTTCCAAGTTGGCAGTGTAAGTCCCGCTGGTTGACCGTAAGATTAGCAAGAGAAATATCGTTCAAGGCAAGCTGATTTTGGAAAACGACTCTTTGCTCGTTAAAAAGGGCACAATGTAAGAGGTAGTGGTTTGTAGATTCATCATTGTGCCCACAAGAACAACTGGCAGATTCCGACAGAAGGTTGTCAAATAGATGGCGGTTTAAAGAACTACAACCATTTCGGAGCCTGCATAGCATTATGTTGGCAAACCTTGGGCCTACGTAATACCGCTCAGGGGGTTGTCGTATGGGTGACATAGCCTTGAGTTTGCTTTTAAATTCTAGAAGAGTGACAGAATCTCTCACCGGCACAGGAAGCATATTCCAGGCGCGGATCGTTGCTGGGAAAAAGGATCCATAGAAGAGCTCAGTACGGCAGCGGAATGGAGTGAAGAAATTTGGATGACGGATATTGTAAGGATTTCGCGCTTGGGATAGTGTGGGAAGATGGTTGGCCAGAACCTCACAGGTCATCCCATTAATAATTTTAAATAGCATAGATAATCTATGAAATTCACGTCTGCTTGACAAGGTTTCGATGCCTGTTTCTAAGTACAGGTCTTCAGTGCTCGCACTACGTGTCATTCCACATACCGTTCTGAATTACAAGATATTGTAGAATATTATCCCACACAACACCTGCATATTCTAACGATGGTCTAATAAATGTTTTGTACATGATCTCTAGACATTTAAGGTCTAGAATATATTTTAGACCTTTAAGTAAGGAGAGTTTGTGTTAAGCGTTTGCTATGAGATTACTCACATGATTAAGCCAATTCCCTTTGTTATTAAAGGTAATGCCGAGGTGTTTATGATCAGTTGACTGTAGAATTTCAGAATCTCTGAAGTTGATTGAAAAGGATGTGGGCTCGTTGCGCAGGGAAAAAATTAGAGATGTAGTTTTCGAGGCATTAAACTCGACGAGCCACATGTTTGCCCAATGCGTCATGGTCAGTAGATCGTAATCGAGTATGGCAGTGTGTTCTTTTAGTTCATCTGACGTTACATATAGGCACGTGTCATCAGCAAAAAGTCTAATATTGTGAATTATATTGCTGGGCATGTCATTAATAAAAATTAAGAATAACAAAGGACCAAGCACAGAGCCTTGTGGCACTCCAGCATGTAAACGAAGTAGGGTGGACTCATTGCCGTTTATAACTACTCGCTGGTATCGGTTTCCAAGATAATTTTCGAACCATGTAAGTAGATTTCCACAGATACCAAAATTCCTAAGCTTCTGTAGGAGGCCGCGATGCCATACTCGATCAAAGGCTTTAGATATATCGAAGAATAGAAAGATTATTTCCTTTTGATCGTCAAGGGCTTGAGCAATATCCGTGTAGATATCAAGCAGTTGGTTTACTGTAGAATGTGATGGAAGAAAGCCAGGCTGATATAGAGTGATATCATGTCTATTATAGTTATAGATATGTTTAAAAACGGTTCTCTCCATAACTTTACTAAGACAACTCAACAGTGATATTGGTCGATAATTTGAACATAAGCTCTTGTCTCCTTTCTTGAATATAGGAGTTACATTAGCGATTTTCCAAGAAGTGGGGAACTGCGCACTAGAAAGTGAGTAATTAAAGAACTGCGCTAGTATTGGGACCAATACTTGTTGGCTCTCGAATAAGAGTTTCGGACTTAATTTATCCGGGCCAACAGCTTTAGACGTGTCCAGATTGGACAGTACATCGGAGATGTCGGTTAGGGAGGCTTGCCTTTTCTAAAGAGCCGTAAGAGAATGAGCCGCCATCGCGCTTCAGAGGCGGCATTTCGCTAAAATTAGAGTTAGTATCACATAGGAACGTCTTGCATATTTTTCACCACTCTTTAGAACCTGTGCGTCCATGCCTTATTTTTTCAGCTAATTTATTCCTGTAGTTTTCTTTCGCTGTTCGGACTAATGTTTTGATGAGGTTTCTCTGTTTTTTTAAAGTTGGCCACGTCTTGCTCTCGGTTAGTTTTTCTTGATTTCTTGAACAATTTTTCCCTGACTCTCATTTCGTGCTTTATTTTGCTGGACATCCAGACTTTATCGTTTGGGTTTATAGTTATAGTTTTATTTGGGATACTAATACTAGCAGCGGCGATAATGTTTGTAGTGATTGTCTGACACCAAATGTCGACGCCATTAACATCGGAGATGTTGTTCCAGGGTGCGTTAGTCAAGTGATCCCTAAATAAATCCCAATCAGCTTTCGCATAGTCCCATATATGGCGAGTGTATGTTTTACTTTTAGGTATGGAGGATGATAAAACCAAATATACTGGA
The DNA here is from genome assembly GCA_034401795.1 of Chaetoderma sp. LZ-2023a. Lineage (NCBI taxonomy): Eukaryota > Metazoa > Mollusca > Caudofoveata > Chaetodermatida > Chaetodermatidae > Chaetoderma > Chaetoderma sp. LZ-2023a. The sequence goes on from CM067373.1 coordinate 107,480,664, forward strand.
GTATGATCACTACAAAATGGCGCAAGTACTCCACTCTCTTTTACTATTCTGGCACAGCTGATAATAATTGGATCAAGTAATGTATTTCAAATGGGGATTTGATTATGATGCCATATGACGTCATTTGAAAGATGGATAAACTTGTGAATTTTTTGCGGTATTAGAATTCATGACTTTAACTAAAATTTTAACAGTGATAGAGTTTGTGGAAAGGCAGGGAATTTTATTTTATGGCGTTTTCATTGAAATCAATCTAATTCTTATTTGCAATCTTCTTTAAGCGTGACAACGGGCGCGTATCATAATTGCAATTGGCCGTTCCAATGTATCCATCAATCATATGACGTCATAAACAATTACGTGACTTGTTGGATGACGTCATAACCTAGATAAGTACTGGGCACCCAGTCAAATGAGTTTCAAAATATTCAACAGCTTAGCTGTATATTTTTCTAGAAATTGAGATTCAGATCCAAAACTGGGAACAGCAGGGTTGGCGCTTAGCTAAAGATGGGTGGGGCATGGTTAAAACTGTATTCCTCCATTCCATAGTTTAGAAGTCACGCACAAAGTGAGCACATACCATCGATCTGCTGGACTTCGATTCACAATCATATGCACCCTCTGACTTACACACTCAGTCGTGTTGAGTCAGCTGTAAAGAGTAACAGTGACTCGACGTAGGCTGTGTTCTCACTAGATACCCAATCAGGAATAACGCCATACTGAAGTACTCCGGTAAGAACACAGCTTTAATCATCTCGGTTCTCTCTGTTCAGATCATAGGGATGACGACGTCCACTGATTGTGGATTTAAGATGCCTACTTTGGATCTCCTGGGCCAGAGCTGATTCGAGCTGGTGTTCCTGTAGCGCAGAGCACGCGCGACCGCTTAACTGGAAAGATGCAGCTTTGTTGGCAACATTTCATTTCAGTAAGGATGTTTATTGTTGTAAATTGCAGGGCAAAATCTTTTATTGTCAATGGCAGACCACTGGAATATTTATAATGATGGAATCCAGTTTTAGCCATGTCCCGTCCATCTCTAGCTAAGCTTCAACCATGATTTGTCCGTACTGGGATCGGCCGAGCTCTGCATTGCCTGACTCTAAAAATCTGTTGAATATTTAGAAAATGATTCAACTGCGTAATGTTGGCAGCACCAGCGCCCAGTCAGATTAGTTTCAAAATATTCAACAAAATCTGTAATTAAATAGTAAAATCATACAATTCTTACAACTTGACGGACTATTCCAGGACTATTTCTGTCAACTACGATTGTGGATTGTGACTCTGGATTATGACGTCAAAATATATGTGATTATGACGTCATATGATTGACCTCTAAACCAGGTTTCTCCATCGATCTGATCTTGAGCTTGGTCTTGTTATGGTGAGATTAAGTTCTCTGCGATTTGCTGCAAAATCTCTGTGATGTGTTTGTTCAAGCTTTAGTCAATTGTGATGTTGATGCACAAATAAAAAATTTAGACTGGTTCCTGTTAGCGTGTCGTTAAATTAGTTTTAAAAAATTCAAAAGCTTTCCCTTTCTGAATTCAGATTTCAAAGTTTCAAATCGAGTCCAACACGCATAGAAAGTCGGCGGAGCTCGGCTAGAAATATACGGGATATAGCTCTAAATGAACACCTCTATTAGTAGCTTGATGTGTCTGACAATCAACCATCGTGCAGGAAATTACCAAGTGCTTAGTTGCTGCCATAGCAACCTTCTCCAATGTGTGTTGTCCACTATGAGCGTCCTGAGCTCATTTAGGTTCTTTTACTTATTTAGTTGTCCTAGGCCGTGTTCTCACTGGAGAGCTAATCGGGAATAACGTCATACCTCAGTATAGCGTTAAGCCGGTTTTGGTCTCTAGTGAGAACACAGCCCTAGGTTACTTTGTTTGAGGTCTGATTGGAAGCCCTTAGCAGGTTGATATTCTGGCGTCTTTTGCGTGCCTGATACTTGTTGGTTAATGGAGGGTGCTAATTTTAGCTATGCCCCGCCCATCTCTAGATAACTCCAATCATGCTTTTTATTGGCCGTATCGGAGCCAATAGATCCCTGCCCTCTCTGAATCTCAATGTCCAGAAAACTACACAGGTATACTGTTAAATATTTTGGAACTAGTTTGACTGGGTGATGTTGCTGCCTATGGCAGGCAGCAGTGCCAAGTCGAATTAGTTTCAAACCAGTCAACAGAATGTTTATTGCATAGTAAAGACATACAATTCGTACAAGCTGATGGACTATTAAGCGCTTAAGAAAGACTAGATCGCGTTATTCATCACGTAATTGAGTATGACGTGAACCTACACGGGACCTTTTTGATTATGACGTCATATGGTTGATCGATAAACTGGATACCTCCATTTGACTGACTTTTGGAGCTACATACAGCCGATGTGGACGGTAGTCACATTTGTTTCAAAGTATTCGAATGCTATGAGACAGAGTGAAATGGATTATTGAGGTATTCCTCTAGAACACGGAGCGACTGTCAGCAGATCAGTCAATACAAAACGAGAATATATGCGGAAGACAGATTATGACAATGTTGTTTGGAGGGTGTGGGTGCCATGAATCACCCACAACGTCCCCCCCCCACCCTCCACCAGCACAGCCACGAACTATGTTGCTATCAGTGTTATACCGGTGCGAAAAACGATATTTAAACCGGTGTAAGTTGCCGCAATACTTCACAGCTCCACGTAATGCCAAGGGGTGGAAATACACCTCGTACCATATTGCTACTACAATAAATATGGTCTCTCACAAAATTGTATCGGGATATGACATCACGCTTTCTGTTTCCGTATTTTTAACATACCAATAATATCACGTCTTATAGTTCCCGCGCAAAACACATAAATAAAGGGATTTAAAGGTGAGTTACCAAATATCAAATTGATGGAAATCATTGAGAGAATTAGATGATATCGTTGGTAGTCATAATTAAACAGATAATGGAAATAGGTATGCGCTAAAAATGGCACTGACGTCACCCAGAATACGACAATAACTATAGTAATGGCTCGTGCATCCGTCGTTTGTCGCTGCTTTTCCAGCGTTTGAACAGACATGTCTTTTGTCACCTGTTTGGTAACTAAACAATGCTTTGCAAGATGAAAGCCGGCAATAAGAATATCTGGCAGTAGCAGGTAAAACGTTACTATTACAATCATATTCTCAACTTTGTTCAAGTCAATATCGTAGACCCTGTATAATTTTCCCATGTAATGAAACGACACAGATGTGTAGTAGGTGAGGACAACGAGAGCCAATCCTGCAGAAACGATCCAGATACAGAAACATATTTTTGCAATCAGGCTTGTGGTGATTCTGGCGCGAGCGGCCAGAGGGAATACCAGCTGATAAAACCCATAAGAAACAGTGATAAATATAACGTATGGGGCAAAAGTTTTGCCTCGTGTGAACTAATATAGCCTAATTCACCTTTCCACTGTATCCATCCATCGTATGACGTCAAAATCAACTACGTCGTGTATAGAATGAACCACAATCAGTGACGTCATTATGCCGTCATGAATGGCGTGGATAAGTACGTCACGAACACATAGTTGAAGACGGACTATGCGTTATTGTACTAATTGTATGTCTTTATTATTTAATAAACATCATGTTGAATATTTTGAAACTAATTTGACTGGGCGCTGTTGCTGCCATAGGCAGGAACAACACCCAGTAAAATTAGTTACAAAATATTCAACAACTTAACCGTATAGTTTTCAGGAAATTGATAGTCAGGGGTCGTTCAATCACAACATAACAAAGTGTGGGTGAAGCTTAGCTAGTTTTTGGCGTGGCATAGCTAAAACTGGAAAGGGGCGTTGTATTTAAATATTATCAAACCGTTCCCTCATGTGGGACTTTCCATGCAACTATCTTAAACTTAAAATTAGCTGGTTTCTTCTACAATGTGCAAGGTGAACGTAGGCCTATGCCACTTGGAGGCACATATGGGGACGTCACAACAAACTTGTAAACCCAGTTATTGACATACAGATCCAGATACAGATGATAACTAGTGGACGTGTTAGAAGTCTAATGCCACAGGTGTGCAGCTTATTTTGTCACTGATTTAAGAAAGATAATCTACTTAACAATACGTTATAACAAAATGATTTTATTATCATCGCCCTGGAACGGGAAGAAGATATTGGGATCGGGTGTCTATGTATGTCTGCCTGTGCCTGTGTCTGTATGCATGGCTGTGTAACTGTAATATAAGAGGTGACTGAGGTTTGCAGTTAATTTTGTCACTGATTTAAAAAAAGTGTAAATAACAATAGGTTATAATACAATTATATTACTACAAAAGACGTTCGATTTGAAACCCATGGACACGGCCTAGGACAAGAAGAAATGGGGCCACTGAGTAAGACTTCGAGCATATATCTTAAACTGTTGAGACAAGTAGCACTCTGTTTCTTTAAACAGTGCTTGCTGTAATAATCAGCACTAATTTTCCTGTTCCTATCAATAACTTTAATAAATGTTTCCAGCATAACTAATCCGTGCCCATGCCATGGCACATGGTGTAAAACTGTCAGGCTTAGTAGTAATGTACCGTGTTGTTCGTCTAGTACAAGGATATTCGTCTCTATTGTTCTCGAGAACACTATAGAGGGATAATATCCTTGTGCTAATCGGAAAGTCCAGTGGTGTGCTACTATACTTAACAAACTTGAACTGGTCCATATCAATGTGATCTAACATTACAGACTCTTTTTCCATAACATAACATATTTTCATTTTATTTAATTTATTGGATAGTGATAATAATACGATTTTAATAATAACATTGAGTGAGCATGTGTTGTTAATGATATAGGCATGGATTGATTAAACAGGGTGTCTGAGCTAATGTGGGTCAAGTTGGATTGAGTGACGCTTGTGGAGTATTAGCTCTTTGTCATGCAGCCGCTCGGGGAAAGAATAGACAGGGGAACGGGGAATCGAAAGCACATTTAGAGAAAAGAGAACGAGGTCGATAAAATCTCGGTGGTTGTGACTGAAGTATGAAGATTAGGTCATTCTGATGTCACACTGACCTACTTTTCTTATGCTCCATAGCTTACGCCCACAATGCATACATACACCAAGTTTGATTGCTGTGTATGAAAAACTCTTGAAACAACATCCCTGAATACGCTGTTGTGGCTGACTGACCAACGAACTACCTAACTGATTAAGGGACGTGATATTTTATTGAGCTGCTGAAACACGAATGAATAGTTAAACATATTTTGTGTCTATTCTTAAAATATACATGTGTATTTTTTCTATTTCAATAATAGATTAAATTGTGTAATATTAAATTGTTTAATATTTGTTTGTTTGTTTGTTTTGTGTGTCTGATTTTATTATTTTTAGAGACTGCAGCAATAATGAAAAGTTTCATTTGAAACTGTAAACGGTGTGGGTTGTAAAGCTTTTGAGGTGTTTGGTATTTGCGTGAGTTCGGAGAGGAATTAACCTGCATACTTATAATAACACACCCTGCAAAAGCGAATGCAGTGAATATAACTGAGTGATTTTGGATTTACCGTGTGATGTCGGAACGAATTATAATCTGTGCATGGCTGTTTATTTATTTCATATGCAAACGCCTGATAAAGTTGATGCGCTCCTGCTGCAGTTATAAAGCAATATCGGGAGCACAGGAAATTTAGAAATTAATTATTTGCCTGTGTAGTATATAGTACTGCTTAATAATTCATTTAGGTTGAACAACCAAAAACAGTGTATTGACCTGTATGAAACTTTAAAGGCACTTTGGAACATTCTGCTTGTTGATATTACTGGTTTAGGAACATATCGATACTTCCACTTTAACGACTTATTGACGCAGCTAATAACGGCCAAGAGCCCCAACGTTTGTAAATAGGTATGTTGCTCTAATTCAGTGTTATTATTAACAATCTGGTTATATTGTAGTGGATAAGAGTGATTGAATACTTGTAGTTAGTGGCGTGTTGTTTTGGAGGAGGATTTGTCAACCGGCTTTCAATGCTAGTTGCTCATGGTGGTTACTTGGTGCCAAATGGCTAATCAAAGGTCAGTTGGACTTAGTTCTCCTGTGATCGTTGTGCTAGAATCAATGGATACGTGTATGTGTGGTTGGCTGGTCTAATGCGTATCTGTAGAGCTTAAACAAGCTATCATCTCTCTCTCTCTCTCTCTCTCTCTCTCTCTCTCTCTCTCTCTTTCTCTCTCTCTCTCTCTCTCTCTCTCTCTCTTCCTCTCCTCTCCTCTCTCTCTCTCTCTCTCACTCTCACTCTCTTTCTTTTTATCTTTCTCTCACCCACCCCTCTCTCTCCCTCTCTCTCTCCGTCGTTCTTCTTCCCTGCTATCTCTCTGACTCTCTCACCCCCTCTGCCCCAAACTCTCACTCTCTCCTCTCCCCATCTCTCTCTCTCTCTCTCTCTCTCTCTCTCTCTCTCTCTCTCTCTCTCTCTCTCTCTCTCTCTCTCTCCTCTATCCCCGTCTCTTCACTCCTCTCCCATTCTCTCTCTCTCTCTCTCTCTCTCTCTCTCTCTCTCTCTCTCCCTCTCTCTCTCTCGACCCCTGAGTAACATAGTGAGTAACGGAAATTGATACGGATGTAAAACAAGGCGCTAAGCACAACACTGTTGTAGGACACTGTGATAGAGGAACTCGCGGAGTAAGCAGTCCTATCAGTTAGTGTGCAGCTCAATTCCTTATATGGGGAGAAAATGTTTATATAAAAGGATCTATTGGTTTCTACAGAAGGATAGTGTGGGGAGACCGGTGCGTATAGCTGGCGAGAGCAATGTCGTATCCAAGGAAAATATTGCATCCCTGAACAGTAGTAGTAGATGGTACGGTTCTTCAGTTATGCATATTCGTGGCTACACTTCTCCCAGCAGTTCTTTTGTATCTGTTCATTTTATCAGATATCGGGCGTATTCCATTTACTTCACACTGTCTACCAGTCGCGTGGAGACCATGCAGTAGAGCAACGATCAGCAGGCTCTTTCCATGGCTCAGGTGATAAAGACCTTCAATTTAGTGTTTTCATTTACCAGGCTACTTGCTAGTAGTGCTTTTAAAAAGTGGGACATCTGACAGTTATGTTGTTGACAGTGTCTGTGCCAAGTTGCTATTAATGCGTCCAAGCTCGCTAGAGCAGCTATGCGGTGTTGGCGACCTGTTCCAGGATTGTCCCCTAATCATACCCGTAGTTCGGGTACGCCTTCCATGTCGACTGGTCGTCGACTCGCCTTGTCAAGAGTGGGATCACCTGACCTCTTCGTTTTCTCTGAGCCAATTAGATCACATGATGTCTGTAAAACCGTGTCACGCGATATTACGCCAGCCTCTATCTAGAGGCAAAATGGCCTACTTGAGGAAATACGTGTCCGCTCCCCAGGAGATTTTCGTTATTAGCTGACATATCAGAAATCAGAAGACAGACTCAGAACCTAGAAGATGGGACAAATTAACTTTTGCAGGCCAGAAGCTAGCCCATAGGGAAGTGTTGTAATGCATCCTTCCTGTAATCTGACCAAACTACCTTGCGTGAGCTGGAGTGGCAACCAAATTTACGGATCCTGCATCTAAGCCACGAAGCTTAGCACGGTGTGGATGAACCATGATGCTGTCCCTAAATATTGTCATCATTTTCTCTCGTGTTGCTTATTGTTTTAATCCGTTTAAGTTGAAAACAGCTCAATAATAACATCATTTAAAGCACCACGAATGTATATTCTTTATCGCCAATTATATTAAGAAAAGCGTCAATCGTGTTCTGAACCCTTTGGCAAGATCAGGCCAGGTATAACATTTTATTGTTAGTAGTAGATTTAGTTCCAGAGAAAGGCCCCCCACCAACCTGCAGTGTTGCTGGTCAACACTGTTTGAACTGCTGGTCAACACTGCTTGAACACACGGCTGTTATAATGCTTTCACATATTTTACACTTCATAGCTTAACTATGGGGACATAAGGCTCCAAGTTGACCACCGGAGAGCTTAACTATGGGGACATAAGGCTCCAAGTTGGAAATGAAGATGCTGATCGGTGGTAAATCATGCTGTTCCCTCACTGCCTACGAGGGGCGTGCAAGACGTTGCACTAGAATGGGACTATGTGGCAATACCATAGAGACCACAGCCAGTGTGCACAATTATATAGTGTATGGATCCACTTTTAGTTATGTCCCACCAATCTCTAGCTAAGCTCCTCCCACGCTTTGCCCGTTTCGGGGTCGATCGGACCATGAACTCTCTGAATTTCTTTTCCAGAAAGCTATACAGGTAAGCTGTTGAACATGTTGAAACCAATCTGAATGGATGCTGTTACGGCATATGGCAGCAACAACGCACATTCAAATTAGTTTCAAAATATTTAACCGAATGTGTATTAAATAGTACATAGAGTTCGTACAACTTGACGGACTATTTAGGGTTTATCACGGACTTAGATATGCCATTCATGACGTATTTGATTGTAACGTCAGCCTATCTGTGACGTATTTGTTTACGTCATATACTTGACTGACAGTACTGGATTCGTCCATTATTAGTAATAGCTGTCTAGATGAAGCAGTAATCCTGTCTATAGAGAATACTTTATGGACCACGTATACTGGGCACTAAAGCATATTGCCACTTACTGTAAATCGGTTATCATGTGGAATGACCTTTTGGGCACACACGATGGTCGTTGTTTAAGACGTCTTGCCATACTACTACACGTCCTAAAAGAACCACCATCTTATGTTTCTAAATGCAAGTGCTCGTAATAGACAGGGTTGATTGTGGTTATGCCTACCTTAGTATGCTGGAAAAGACCAGATTAAAAGTGATGGCGGAATAGAAATAATCAGATAGCCATACGCACATATTGCCCACCCATGCCGGTCCGAGCAAGACCGGCATGGTCACAGCCGCCAGAACCATGGCTCCAATACATGAACCAAAATCGCAGAAACACAAGTTCATGATTAACATAAATGTTGGAGAACGGTATCGTTTAAACTGTATCATATACACGAGAAGAAACATATTCGCAATCAGCCCCACCGTGTAGATTGTATAACAAATGATATGCATCACGCCAATGTGCATGTTCTCTATATCTTGCATGTATTGGATGTATGGGATGTCACTTGGATCAAATGGTATGGTGAAGTCACTATATGTGCACATTGTCTTTGTAGAATTGTCACTCATATTATCATCCAGAAATAGTCGATTTGCTGTTTTTGAGATACCGCCAGATAGGCCACTAGAGGTGCAGTTCTTGACAATCATACGATTCTTGCATAATCTGTTCAAAGCGTGAATACAGTGCTTAAATTTTGCACGTTAACTGTACCCAGTCTACACTGGTCAATACATTCACCTTTATTGGAACAAAATTAATTTGAATCAAGCATAAGCTGATCTCTACCTGAATATAAATAGATTTTTTTAATCAACCTGTAGACTAATAGAGGAATCCAGTTTTAGCTAGTATCGTCCACCTCTAGCTAAGCTCCTCCTACGCTTTGAACGTGTTAGGATCGATCGATATCTGAACTCCCTGCACCTCAATTCCCAGTAAACTATACAGGTAGGTTGTTGAATATTTTAAAACTAATTTATTTTAAAAATGTTATAGGTGTAAATGTGTTGTTTATTGGCAAGTTTAAACAGGCATTCAGTAAATGTTCTTTATTTATTTTAATTAAGTACGTTCACAATATCGCACCTCCAAATTAGCGTTTGAAACACTGGAGCAAACTGTTAAAATCACCTTCCAGATTATCTCACATTCAATTGGGCTGCTAATAGATGTATAATTATCATATAAATAAGCACGACTCATTTCTCTGCATGGATGAACATAATTCCATTTCATATCTCGGAAATCCTAATTATGAGTGATATCTAATTGTGAAAGACTGCTAAGTAGTTTGAAAGTAATTTAACTAAAACTTGTTGGTTCCAAAGATATCAGTAGTAAATATAAATGATAGATGCATGTTTTATTGGCCCTCCCAAGTCACGTGTTTACAAGTGGGTGTTGCCCAATTGACCGTATACTAAGTGCCCAAAAGGGGTATGTTTAGTGGGAATCCATGTACAAACACGCCCGCCAGAACACACACCCGTTTGGGAACTCCAGTTATGTTCAATTAGGGCGGACCCACGTATAATCACATGAGTTGGGAGGATCAATGAAAAAGCATGTCTATCGTTTCCACCATGTGTGATATCGATCGAGAGGGCACGTCAAGGGGTAGGAAACGGTAAAACAGTAAAATCTTAAAACGTAATTTCTAACCAAGCAATTAAAATGGTGGTTACCACACTCTTATACCACTTTTCTGAAAAAGTCCTATTTTTGTTGATTCCTGCTGCGACTAGAATCAGGTAAATCCAATAATATATCCTTAAAGTGCATGCCTCTACATCTTCACACCATTTAGTAGTATTAGTACACGTGTTATCAAAACATCCATTACTGCTAGGACATAAAAACCACTCACATTAAACCACTATTTAGAGGAGGCTTAGCCGTCAATCAAAATTTCATTCAAGTATGATCATGCACATTATAGATGTGCGATCTGATTTATAATGTGCATGATCTGATTGACTGAGGCAATATATTATAGCCAATTCTGAAAGACGTATGATCTGGTTGCTAAAGTGATAGACGCACATAAATTTTAGTCTGATTATTGCCTATAGTGATGGTGTCACAAGGAATATCGAGTATGCCTTATAGCGATAGACTCACGATATGATTGGTTGAAGGGATAGATGCACATAAATTATAGCCAGCTGTTACAAGAACATTGATTATAGCCTATTGTGATAAACATGTAATCTGACTGGTTGAATCGATGGACGCCTATAAATTATAGCCAGCTGTTACACAGAATATTTATTATGCCATATCATTTATAGATGCACGATCTCAGTGCTTAATGCGATAGGCGAGCATAGATTAAAAGCAGGTGTTACTGGAATATTGCTTATTGCAACAAGTGATACTTTGACTTGGAGTATCAGTGGCGCGAATCGATTATTGTAACAGTGAAAAGGGAATTGACTGCCTGAAAAGATAGATGTGCATGAATTGTAGACCGCTGCTAGTGCAGTAGTGTTAATTATCCTGAGTGGCACTTGTTAGTGGTAAGTTGCTTAACGGTTCAAGTGATAATGCCACTTTAAGCATTAATGGGGTCAATCAATTATTGTATAAGTGGAAAACAATTTTTTAATATTCACGCTGTGGCACTTTAAATATCACTCTTCTCAATCAGAGAAACGGTAAAGTGCATGTCTATAGATAAAAAAATTATTCCATATTTGCCCAAGTGGCACTTTTCGCATCAGTGGTCTCAAACATTCATTCTCACAGACAAAAGTATTAGATGGCGGAATTGAATGTCCAAAGCAGTAAACACAACTTATTCAATATTGGATAAAAGTGCCACTTTCCTGATCAACGCTCTTAACAATTTTATTTTGAGAGCCAAAAATGATAGATCGCTGAATGTAGTGCCTAAAGTGGCACACACGCTGAAGAACTTTGGTTCTTCGGGTATGACTTACGAATTATTTGCTTGACAATCCCACTTTGCTATCGGTAAGTTTATGATGATAAGGTTGCTGCGACAACCTCTTACCGACGGCGAAGAAAGATGCTTGACAGTCCGGCTCGCCTCGTCGTGAAGATGGTTATGACGATATTTATTTGAAAGACTGTCGGGCCTATCTGACTACGAGGATCTAGCGGTACGGATTGGATGTTTCTTCCAACTCTAGGATCAGACTCTAACGATGATTCTGACTTGAACAAACTAACCAAACTATTGTCTTACTATATGTAAGAGGATAATTTTATTGAAGATATTCTAACTGTACAAAACTGATAAAGATATTTAAACTGGAGCATAAAATTGCTCAAATACAACTAGTACCTTGCTGGTACGAATCAAGTAAATTCTAAGCTACGCTATGCCTACAGCTTAACAGCGAACGTAACACCAGCGACGTGTTACGTGAACCACGATGTTGGATCGATTACTTTTCTCTCACTGCGAGGGCATCTTATATAGTATTTAGAATCTCCAAATCTGAAGTTCTATACATATCTAAATATTTAGATTCTACCCGAATCTGTTCTAATGATTATTCTAGGTACGTTATAAGCACAGCTTGATTGGCCCGGACAATCAGTCCACCAATCAACTTCTGCTTATTCCTTCCTAGAAGTTCCTTCCTAATAAATGTTGGTCGTTCTGACCAATCAACGATCCCTGTATTTCAATTTCAACTTCAAAACCTATTCTGTTTAATTCTTTGCTACAGAGTTTGCTCGACGCTCATTGATCGTGACGTCATTATGACCAATCAAACTCTGCGCTATTCTTCTATGGAGATGATGCCTCACATAGACAAAGCGGTGGTAGCTGGTTCTGATTTGATGCGATCTGTCAGCTAACTAACAACATTATAGAATGTGTTGTTGTTGCATGCCATTGTATGAGTGACATATAGTTGATATTCAAATTTCGATTATGTTATTAATTCCTACAGGACACTACAATGTCCATGTCCTGTCCATTGCCTATTGATGGATAAGCCTGTAGGATGCTAGCGTTAATAGGCACATGAGCTGTATGGTCTCATTGCCAGCTGATGTTGTTCTATTCTCATGTGAGAATCTAGAATGCCTACGTCATCAATTACGTCCCTTTGTCACGTCCGATTCCAGTGATTCTTATACATTGATTATTTCCTACACTATCGATTCAAACAACTGCTGAATACTATAAAAGTGTATGCCGACTGAACAGCAACAACTTTCATCTAGACTATTTCCAGATACACATCAACTCAGAACCGTGGGACTTATTTCAATCAATTCGACTATTTCAATTATGATACTAAACTTTCATCCAACAATTTTCAGTGCGCTATACCTTCACCGATCCATTTAGCAGAAATCAAATATCATCAGCACTGGCGGATGTAACAATAATAAACTAAATATTGAAAGTATAAAGTCAACCGGTCCATTAGCTCACCTGGTATTTTCAAATCATAAATTTCACTTAGGACTTACTCGCAAATATAAGACATCCAGTGGGGTCATGACTCCCACAAGACAATCCCATCTCTACAACGCGTTAGTCAATATTGTGCTTAGTGGCACTTTAACTATTATTGCTCTCAATTATTGCCTCAGAGAAAAGAGAATTGACGGCCTGAAGCGCTACACATCAAGTTATCTGATAGTGATATGCTGTGAGAGTTTATAGACATTCTGGCTTGTATAGATATACATCAGAAGGACGACTGATTTATAGATGGACGTGCACACATTGTATGCATTGTAGATAGTTTTGTGCACTCTGACTCTTTACACATGTATTTTCTGCTGGGAGAGATTCCTTCATGTTAAGGCTTTGGAAATACGTCTGGCGCAATCTTTTCGATTGTGAGCATAAATCTGGCTCTCACACCATAAGCCATTTTATGTTGAAAGATGTTTACCCAAATAGACCAAATTTTAGAGCATTTCAAAATCTTGATCAAGATTTATATATTTTAAGGCCTATTATTGAGACTTGCTAATGAAACAGAAATTTGTAAATCCTGCAGGCGGGTCTCCATAGATGTTTTGATCAGTATCTGTACTCTGAGTTGTGTAATGGTTTGTCAAGAGCTTTGTCGTAAAATTAAACGTAACTTTAATTTTGATGTATCCTCTAATCTACGCCATATATTATGATGAAATTGTCACAGTTTTTTGCTTAACATCCATATTAAGTGTTGTAATAGGCTCTGTGGGTCAGTAGCAACAACCTATGAGCTATAACAAAAAGCAGCCAAGTACAAGACCAATTTAAAATGCTGTGCTCACATAGACTGGCAATTAAACTAAAATATATGTAATTTTCATGTATATAATTCTATGAATCTGCCACGCATTCAGTCATCAAAGGACAAGTATTGATTAGTGATCTTGGAGTTTTGGTTTGAATACTTTCACGCCAATTATTCGTTTGCACAGTCACTGCGATTTCCACAAAATTACACGCTCAAAGATCCTAGATGTACTATGCCAGGCCAGTTGCAATGAAGATGAGATACGAATAGTGAGACTACTGCTTGCAGACACCAAACTGAGAGTGCGAGTCAAGTCAGTGAAGTCTGTAGATTTTGAGACGTCAATCGGCTCCCCACAGGGAGATGGTCTATCTCATGTGCTTTTCACCTGTTAACTTGCTGCTGCATTGAAATCCGTGCGGGAAAGATCCACAAGACCACCCCACCCCCAACCCCCCACCACCCCACCCCCACCCCAAATGTCAATACTGGGTATGCCGCTAGAGATGCAATATGCCGACGATATGGACTTCATAGACGAGTAAATGAAATCCCTTGACGAACTTCTCCCAATAGCTGCAAGCAAACTAAAAATTGAGAAGCTGTTTATGAATGAATCCAAAACAGAGTTCACACATATATACCTATCTACAAAGCATGAAACTATACAAAGCATGAAACTAAAGAAGATGACGACCCACTTCATGGCGGCGAACAATGGAGGAAAAGTAAAATCCTGGGTTCACTGCTTTGCAGTACTGTTGGCATTGCTTCACGCAGCATCATGGGAAAAATAGCTTTCCAGTCCTTCTGGAAGTTAAGGATTCGTAGATCAAAGATGCCCTTGATAAAAAAGACTACGTTTATACATTTCAACATGTGTATCCTTGATGCTGTATAACTGTACCAGTTGGACAGCTCCAAAGGCAGTTCTAGACAAACTCTATGCCTGCTACCACATGTTTGCGCACCATCACTGGACACTGATGGCCAGACAGCATAATTTCCAACGATGTACTATACAAGAGGTGTAATACGTCGCCGCTGTCTGTAAATGCTGCCCAGAAAAGATGGTCCATGTTTGGCTATGTGTTAAGGATGCCAGAAGAGACACCGGCACTGAGAGCCTTGGAATTCGCCCTACATGGAACCAGCAAATACAAAGCCAGGAAAGGATATCATTGCATATATCTGCTAAGCTGCTCTTTTAAGTAATAAAGCCGTTATACATTGGGGAGAATCGCCCTATGGGTATGCTCAATCAAGGGACTGGGATGATTAAACCTTTAGATCTATGAATATTTGTTTGATGAAGCATAGGGATGATCTGAGACCACATCTTTAAAACAGGAAAGACCTGAATAATTTAAATATTTTTGATAATATCTGACGTTTAGTTTCTTAGACTATCTTACGATTTCGGATACAATAGGTTATAACGGAGATATCCTGGAATTCCGACAAATATTTCTTCAAAGTTGCAGGACTAGCCCTCTCGCCTCCGGCAAGGGGCTAGAACTCTGAGGAGTGGCTCATCTTTAGAGACAGCTCGTAATCGGATTTGCTCAGAGTATGGAGAGTTCATGTGTCCCCTCTGGATACTTTATAAGGCAACTCAGTGAGTAATCGACATGGAGAAGCATATATGTATGTGCAGGCGATATACCCTGGCCAGGTCTCCAACACTGTACTGCCGAAAATACCATCTTTGGATGCACGCATTGGACCTTTGCCCACTCAGTGGTATCTACAAACCTGTTGGCACTCATGACTTGTACCTTAATTTTATAAAGCGCTACTGGCAAGCCGCCGGGTATAAAAGAACAATAAATTGAATGTCTGATCCACCGGCAGAGCCTGTTCATTTTGGCTCCGCTGGATTGTTCTTGCTAAAGTGTAGACAGTGTGAAGTAATTGGAACAATCGGGATAGTCGCTGAAGAAACACATCGCAAAGAACATTCAGGAGGAAGTGAGCCACAAAAATCCATCACTCAACTCGTGTGCTCCCGGCTGGAACTGGACAAGAATCCATTCGTGTACTGGCTGCAAACTTCAGTGAATTGGATCATTCTACCAGCACCTGCTGCATCTTACCCGCTTCCACCTTTGGAGGATTCTTACTAACTAACTGTAACACTGCATCCATTGTGACTTTGATTGTGATTAGTTTTATCAGCTCGCATTGTGACTTCATAAACTTATTGCCATATGTTCAGTTTGGGTGTTTCAATTGCAATACATTTGTTAGCTTTTTATTTACCCACACAGACTTTTAATTTGTACGTATTTTCGAACTTTTTATATCCGCATTTATTTTTTCATTAAAATATTGTACTTAGATTCATGTTTTTACTTTTGCAACCTGTTCAACTTGGGATTATACTGTTACGTTTGGGATGCCATTCATAACCGAGTGTAGCCGCACTGTAAATAACGAACACATTCTTGAAGGTGCGCATTACCATAGGTTTATATACCTATTCAGCAGTACTATAGCCACTTGTAATACTAAGTAAAAAATGTAATAAACATGCCTCTTCCTCAATGTTTAGGCCATTTTTCGCATATTTCACCTACTACTTGAAACACACTCACTAGGTTGCACAATACTTGGCTAACCAATCACACTCTGTGACAAGATACGTAGTGACTTGTTAAGGTCTCCTTCCTGCACCGCTGAGAAGCTCATTTTGTAAACCCACAAAGTTTTATATTTATAACCGCCAATATATACGGAACGAGCTTGGGAAAGTATTTGTCCTTTTTCACTGTTCACCCTACTAGCTGCTCTAATCTCTTTTATACTTGGAACAATGCACATTCACATTCTGCTTCTGCTGTTGCCGTATCTGTGTTGTGCGAGCAGTGCAGATATGCCATCGATCAAGCCAGCCACACTTCACCACGCCAACGCACTGGTGTGCTGTAGGACACGACACATTGTACCTTTTACATATGCACAGTATAAAGAATTTAGCTTCCATGTGTGCTGCTATCTCTCTGGGATGTGATTGTTCACCCAGTGAGCAAGTGGGGTGCTAAATTTGTATTAGGACATTTTCCTTGATAGTGCACGGCTAATCATTATACCTGGCCTTAATGTGACTATACACAGTAGCTCTTTGAGTGCGCATAGCAACATTCCAGTCTGCCAAACAGACGACAGCCTGATAACATGCATGCTTAGGATAACCAAATATTCTTTCTTTTTGCTATGGTTTGCTGCATGATCATCGCCACTTAAACGTACCTAAACATAGGTAGCTTTTGAATGTTCAAAGCAACAACACCAGTCACCATCAGTAGGGCACTGATCGGACAATCTTGATTCCTCAGCGATCTTCCAATTTGTAACGTTCGTGTGTTCTTGTGCCCACTCGGCAAGCTCTGCATGCTTAGTTAGGAACAGCTTTCTTGCATACAGCGAGGTCGTCCACTAGTTAGCCACTTTGTGTTTTGTTCCGCACCTGCATCCATTGTCGTTCAGAGACAGATGTGTAAAGAGTTCAGATATTCGTGATGACTATTGTTAGATGCAGCTTCTCGTGCAGCAGTGGCTGGTACTCTCTCCAATTCATGGACGGAATGCACCTGTTCATAAGACACAGCCTTATATTCCCATGTGTGCAAACATTGGTGACGGAGCCTCACAGCTCTCAGGAGGTGATGCAATATTCCTTATTCATCTAATCCCACTCAGCCTGAATTTCATGGCTTTTTTCAGTTTAAATTGCCCATTCACTGTTAGTAAAATACAGTCCACGCTGACTTGGTCTGTCAAGGTACTCGTCTAGTAGCTTGATAAATCTATGCAGGTTGACGCATTGGATATCTTGTAGAAATAGTGACTTTGTAGCCAGACTCCAGTTCACAGGAATATATAATTACGTTACTTTATTCAGCTTGACCTGCACAAATAATACTATTTGTGCATTTGATAAGGTTTTGGATGACATCAGTAGTGTTAGTAAAATAATTATGCAAGAGTGTACACTATTCGTGTAGTCGAGAAAACGAGCTTTTAGAAAGCCTTTCAAACAACCTTAGGAACAATTGCTTTCAATTGTAATTGGGAATATCATAACAAATATGATAATGAATCGTCCAACACTATTGCAAATTGGGATAGGTGCTATGCTTGACAAGAAAAATCTCATTAAGCATTTTCATAACCTTGGTATCTTCTGTTCATATGATAAAATACGGTGATTTAACGCTTCAGTAGCAGCAGCTGTGGCAAAGGAAATATAACTGGTTGGTGTTCATGCATCAGATACCAACATTTCCTCACCAACTGGACAGAAATCAACACATTCCTTCGCCATATTGATAACACAAGTATGCCGAGACTTTGAGGGCATCTAGAACGGCACCACAACCCAAACAGTTAAGAAGGAAGATGTCAAAGTGTCTACCCTACCTGAGTTTGGTGGTTTTAACATCAAGATTGCCTGAATAAACGGTTCTGGTGGAGCCCGCAAGTCAATGACGTTCACCAGTTAAGACTGGTGCTACAGTCACCAGAGCTATTGTTTCACAGCTGGTTTCAACTCATTCAGTCAATGGGTGTGATATGGTTGCCTGTTATTATGGTATTGGTAAAACTTATGTTGTGACGGTACTTGAAGCTGAATATGTGTTAAACAATTTAGGTGAACAATCAGCTAAAATGGAAGATGGCATCTTTATTGCCAAATGTTAAATCCTTAGCACCGAGGCATTCAATGAAAACACAAAGTGGGATAATTTCACGCATGCATCTGGAGGACTGCTCTGAATACAGAACATCCAGATCTAGATCAAATGAAGTTTGCAGGTAAAAGGTCCTTCCGTGCAGTCTCTCTACAGCAGCGTTTTCTGGTTACCCAACTGGAAGGCCTTAAACAGATTCAGTGCTCTTGCAGTAGTTGCCATCCCTAATCATCCCTCAGAGGTGGATGAGCAGCCACTCAACTTGCTTGCCCTGTGTTTTGCAAATGTGGTGGGAGGATCTAACAGTTGCTTAAACCAAAGGGCAAAGGGCAGTATGGCAGTATATGCTGGTGGCGCTAATGGTGATGACAAGGCTCAAGACAATGCTTAGGATGATTATTCGTAGTGTACAAAGAGGTAATAATTTGCAATTTTTAGGCGTTTTAGACACAAAAGAGATAAAAGAACTAGGCCTTACTACCGTAAGCAAAGATATGGTTTCCGTTTCGTTTACAGAAACTTGTCAGTGACTATCTAGGTTTTCTATATTTAACAATTATCTAATCATCGGTCGAGTTTACAAACGGACATCATTGACTTTAAAAATCTATAGTTTAAAGCTTAATTCACTAAAATACATATGCTAATATAGATGTATGCATCTTTTAATATGCATAGTTAAACGGCGTTTATCTTGATGGATATCTTGGATTTCTGTATGAAATAAGTATCCAATTATTGCATATCTATACAAATTGACTTCTTCGACTTGAAAAGCCTATGGTTCAAATCTTTTCCTAAAATATTCAATATATATGTTGATATATACTTATTTTAGTATTTACAGTTGGGAAGCATCTATCTTGGTGGCCATATCAGAGTTTCGTATTAAAAAAGTGTCCAATCAGAGTGCAGTATACAAATTAACTTCCTTGACTTGAAAGATCTATAGTTAAAAAATTATTTGATTTAGATACTCACTATAAATGCTGATATATGCATCGTATAGTATTTACTGTTGAATGGCGGCTATCTTGGTGACCATCTTGGATTTCTCAATGTTGCCGGTGTGGCATCCACTGGATTTTTAAACTAGATCCATCAACGATTTGAAATCTACTGAAAGCAATTATGCAGCATAAATGTCCGGGTTCATCAACAAATTGGCTTTTTGTCAACGAGAAATGTAACTATTTTTAATTGCTTGGTTAGAAATGACATTTTAAAGATGTTGTTTTATCATTTCCTTTGCTCTAACACGTCTTCTCGATCGATATCACAAAAATCGAAGCGATAGACATGCTTTTCCAAATCATGTGGTTACAAGTAGGTGTGTCCTAATTGTCCATATATGGAGTGCCCAAAAGGGGCTTGTTCTGGTGGGCGTGTTTGTAAAGGACATCCACCAGAACAGACCACTTTTGGGCACCCATATATAGTTTAGTAGGCCACGTCTACTTGTAACCACGTCCATTGGGAGGACCAATGAAAAAGCGTGTGTATTACTTGCCTTTACTACTGATAGCACCATTCGTCACTTATAATTATTTTCAAATCAATGAACACGAGTTAGTTATCGCAAAATACTAACTGTCCGCTATGGATCTATGGATAGATTGTCCTAGGTATGCGTTCTCTGATAAATATAGCCATATGCATATAATTACGATCAATATACGATCGATCGATCGCTAACCTCAAGAATATAGATTACTAGCCAGCTAGTGAACCTAGAAATGTTGAGTACTATAAGGTTGTATGTTTTGAATGCAACGTATAATGTCCTCGGAAACTCTAGGAAGCGAAGCTGCATGCACCAGATTAACAAAAGGTGTTTATTTCTTAACATTCATAACCTGGTGATGAACACGCGCTTATATTTAATCACCATTTTCGGAAAGTGTATAGTGTAGAGTGTGTCTAAGCAGACTAACTAATGTAAACACATATGTTTAAGGTCATGTTCATGCTAGAGGGTTAACCCGGAGTAACGGCATATTTCAATATGTCGTTACTGCGGGTTAACTCTCTAATGTGAACAAGGCTTAAGTGACAAATGGTGTATTAAGCGTCATTCCGGGGTTGTTTATCTCAAAATAGTCCATATTTTCTATCAGGCAGTCTTCTAAGACAGTCACACTGGATGCATGCTATCCAGGCGCACGAAATAGCTCGGGATGAAATAGTAGAGCGGTCTCAGAGTGAGGTAAGCCATTTTAATTGGGCTTAATCGTTGGTTAGCGGTGTCATCACTGATGAAAAATGACTGGTATCATGCGTATCTCTTGTGTTTAGCAATTATGGAAAGTTTGTCAACTTTGGCCCACAGCGAGGCCGACAATATTAAAGTTCTCATCTATTCATAAAAGATACATATCCTAGCTAAATTAGGACAAAGTGTTACTTTATGGGCACTTTAACTAACTAGGACTGTAGCTGCCATGTAAGATAGATATTTTCTGGCGCCATTATTTCAGACAAATTGATTCCTTCATTGACGCCAACTACACTGGGTGGTCTACCGTTGCTGATGATGTGACTCTGGTCAGCAACTCGGCAAGTGAACTACAGTGTATGTTGAACCACACATTTTTTTCGCCGGTGCCCAATTGTCGCTATAAAACGATTCTCGTAATGCTTTATGCTGTCTTTCTTTCTTTCTTTGCTTTTTCATTCTTTCTTTCTTTCCCTATTCCTCCACGCTTTTCTTTCTTTCTTTCTTTCCCTATTCATCCGGGCTTTCCTCTATCTATCTATCTATCTATCTGTCTGTCTGTCTGTCTGTCTGTCTGTCTGTCTGTCTGTCTGTCTGTCTGTCTGTCTGTCTGTCTGTCTGTCTGTCTGTCTGTCTGTCTGTCTATCTGTCTGTCTGTCTGTATGTCTGTCTGTATGTATGTCTGTCTGTATGTATGTATGTATGTATGTATGTATGTATGTATGTATGTATGTATGTATGTATGTATGTATGTCTGTATGTCTGTATGGCTGTCTGTCTGTCTGTCTATCCATCCATCCATCCATCCATCATTTTATTTATTTATTTATTTATTTATTTATTTATTTGTTTCTAATAACTTTATCTGCTACCTAAATACAATGCAATTGATCCAACTCTATTTATTCTCTCCGCCCTGATTACTAATCACTCTCAAGCCATAGTTAGTTGCCTTATTGTACTAGCAATTTGCAGACTTTAGGTTATTACCCTTATATGCCTGGGCTTCGGTAATCACCAATCTTTTGTTTCGCAATAATCACCAATTCAGCTGTTACTGTTTGTACATGGTTGACCTCTGTATTTGAGTTGTACTAATTATTGTATATAAACTCTGTATATATTCCACTCGCTAACTGATGAAGCACATTTATGTGCGAAAGCTTGTCAAAATAAATAAGTTAGTCTACAAAATGTACCGCTTTTAATCTTGTTTATCCTCTCTGTATATAGATAACCTGAAATTTACATTCTATCTATTCAGGGCTCAAAATGTCAAATCGATTCCAGCACGCACAACCATTTGGCGGAGCTTAGCTAGAAATGGGC
The DNA here is from genome assembly GCA_034401795.1 of Chaetoderma sp. LZ-2023a. Taxonomy (NCBI): domain Eukaryota; kingdom Metazoa; phylum Mollusca; class Caudofoveata; order Chaetodermatida; family Chaetodermatidae; genus Chaetoderma; species Chaetoderma sp. LZ-2023a. The sequence continues at coordinate 107,502,783 of CM067373.1, forward strand.
GAGGCATAGCTAGAAATGGATCAATCTATTTGGTCAATAGCCATCTTCTTTTGAATGCCCATAGATATACTACTCGGAACTAATGGCATGTTCCAGGAACTATTGGTATCGTTCAAGAACTTATGGCATTAGATCGTGAACTAATGGTATGATTCGGGAAATAATGGCACGGGATCATGACCTAATTGCATGGACTAATGGCCTAGCTCGGGAACTGATTGTATCGTTCAGGAGCTAATTGCGGGGTTCGCAAACGAATTGTATGGTTCTAGAACAAATGCCATTATGTTCTATTCTATTCCTTGTGGCTGCTGATTACAGTTCTACTGAACGAATGTTTGCAATACTTGACAGAGCAGTTGCCTAATCTAATTCTCCTGATATCATTTTTCATAAATCATAGTCGGGATGTTGTCAATGAGTTCCCAAGCGTATAGATATTGTGGTCGGAACTAATAGCACTGCGATTTAAATTAAGATCCTACTTAATGGATCTCTACAAAAATTAAACTGTCGTTACTCTTGGTGGGTTGAAAACACATAGTTATTTTTGGGCCGCATGGCAAGTTTTAAGGCCAAACTTGCTTCAAACACCTTAGTCCGAGTTCTCTGACTCCACCCTATGCCGATTCTGATATGACGAGAATCAGCATAGGGTGGAAACAGAGAACGAACTCGGACTAGAAAAGCCCCATATTAGCAATTACTGGAACGCTATTTGAGACCATCTCGTTATTTTATACAGTTCCATAAATTCTTCTAGCTTGTCGATGGGTGCAAATATGTCATGTTGAATAAGTCCACCTGGCGTATTCCAGTATGTCCATCAATCTTATTACGTCATAATCAACTACGTGACGTGTAGGATTGATCAATTACGCCATGAATGGTGTAGCTAAGTTTATCACGAACACTTAATTGGTGACAGACTAAGCGTTGTTGTACGAATTGTATGTCTTTACTATTTAATAAGCATGCTGTTGAATATTTTGTAACCAACTCGACTACACATTGTTGCTGCCATAGCAACACCCAGTCACACAATCAAATTAGTACCAACATTATGCAATAGCTTACCTGTATAATTTTATGGAAGTTGGAATTCAGAGGGTGTACAGATCGATTAATCCCAACAAGAGCGAAGTATGCGTGGATCTTACTTAGAGACGGGCGCTGCATATCTGAAGCTTGATTCCTCCATCGGAGAGCACTCTCAGCACATTAACCCTTCCAGACCAGAAACGGCACTTCTTTATAATGCAAAGAAAATTCGTTTCGATATTTTGAAATTAATTTGATTGAGACTCCATGACAGCAACAGGCTCTTTGCAGATTACTTTCAAAAAATTCAACAGCTTTTCTGTATTGTTTCCTTCAAATTGAGAACGATATTTCATGGTTGAATATGACTAGACAGTTGAGCAACAACAGAAAAGCAGCTTGAGGAGAGATGACGGCATGCGCAATAAATCACAACCACGGCATTTATGAAAGAAATCGACTACATAATATATAAGAGACGAAGCTTAAATTAAAGCTATTCCGACCCAATAGATGGATTTTCTGTACACGGTTTCCTGTAGGAAATGCATATGCAAATACGTAGCAGCAAGGATCTCTATAATGATAATAAATTGGCCAATGTTCATAGTGCTCATCTGCCTTTCCAGAGTATCCATCAATGATTTGACGTCATATCACGTCATGCTCATCTAAGCGGCGTGTGGGATGACGTCATAATCATTACGTCATAAATTATTCTATTAGCCTCTCTTTAACGCTTAATAGCCCGACACGTTACGCGAATTGTATGTCTTTACTATTTAACAAACATGCTGTTGAATATTTTGGGTCAGGGTGTTCAGAGATCGATCGAGCCCAGCACAACCGAGGTGTGGGTGGATCTTAGTTAGAGATGAGCGATGTATAGTTAAAACTGGAAAGGTCTATTACTAACAACGCAAGTGACACTGACTCTGTTAAGAAACGGGATAAGCAGCGTTTATCAATGGAACAAGCGTAACTGATGTCACTGATATATTGAGCAATGAGTCAAGTGTCATTGACACAATTTACCAGCTGGGTATAGCTGATGCCACTGACCAACACGAGCAAGGGTTTCTGACATTATTGACCAGACGAGAGAAGTGTTACTGACATAATTGACCAATGGATCAAGCACCCTTGGTCAATGTGGCAGGTGTAACTGATACTATGGACAAATGGGGCAAGAGGCATTGGCTTTAGTTACAAACGAGACAATCATCCCTAACATTAATGACCAATAAGGCAAGTATCATTTACACTATTGGTCAATTGGAGAGGCAGTGGTTGCCAATGAGGAAAGCGTAACTAATGGCAATGATCAGCGGGTCAACGGCCCCTGGAAAACAAATTGGCCGAAAATGAAAATTCGTGCTGAAAAAACAGCGTATGTGTCTGCCTGACATTATTGAGCACGATGGAAGGCTCCATTGACTTAGGGGGCATGCATAAAAGATGACATTTACAAATGGACCAATGGCCACAGGCAAAGACTTGGCGGAGGAGGGATCAAAGAATATTGGTGTCCTTGACATTATTGACGGCCATCAATCGTATCATTGGCCAATGGGGTAGCCAAATACAAAGCCAGGAGAGGACGTCATAACATAGGTCTGTTAATCGTGCTCCGAGGGGCCCTAATGAAAGCAGGGCTCGGTAGAGTCAAATCAAAAAGGTATATGAGGAAGCTGAAGATTTTGACTGAGGACAAGACACCGTGGGCAAAAGTGCAGAAGGACCGATTGCAGCTGTAAGATGTTTCTATTACTATAGCCGCAAAATACAGTAGTTATACATACGATTTTGCCTATAAGCTGTTGCCTCATGGCAGGCGGTAGCTCGAGATAAAATTAGCATAAAAATATTCAGCAGAATATTTCAAATACTGTAAACGATCTTTTGTATTTGCTCATCTGTGTGCAAAGTGTTAATATTATCAGATCTGCTGGCGGGGCCAACTGTGTTTCGGGACAACAATGTTTTGGGTTTTGCAAGACATCTCCTTTAAATGCAACCTAATCTTTTGATCTATCCCACTTCCCTATATCACACACCAACATAACATTTCCCATAGTACCAGACTTCCAGTAAATAGCTATAATTATTTTAGTGACCAGTTTTCGTTTCATTATAAGATAAACTCACCAAAAGTTGGAACCGGCATGTTCGGTTCCAATATGCATATATAGTCTCTCAAACCGTTTGTCCAACATGGATATATAATGGATGAATCTAGTTCATCCATCAATCATATCACGTCATGATCAACTACGTGAGGTATATGATGGCGTCATAATCAAAAACGTCATGATTGATAAAGCGTTGTTGTACACATTGTATGTCTTTACTATTTAATAAACATGCTGTTGAATATTTTGAGACTAATTTAACTGGGTGCTGTTGCTGCCATGGGAACATGAGGATGTGCTGATAAGAAAAACGTATTTATTAAAAGTGTACAATAATTTAATCAATTAACTAGCCAGAATATATAAACCAGTGAAAAGATTACCCGGCATATATTTTTTCTTCCAATATTCTCTGAATATTTGCAATTCATATAAGCTACTGTACCTCCCAAAGCGATTCTGACCAATAATGAGAGGTGACAGTTAACGTGCGGTTACTACGTCCCCAAGTGGTAATAAATCCGCATAGCGACGATATAATGGAGTAGTAATGTATGTGTGGCGTGGTACGGGTTGTAGAGAGCCAGGCCACGCATCACACAGCCACCGCGAATGGCGTCGTTGACTTGAATTGAACATGCATTTCTTTCCTTGAATTCGAACTGATCATATTCATGCTCATTTGGTTAGCGTAGATGTCATGTTCTATTTTAGTGATAAGCTCTAGGGCCTTGAGCTCAGTTGAAGCATTAATTACCCTTATGACCATAGAAAAGACGGCTACTATTTTGAGCTCAGAAGAGAAATTTAGCGTCTTTAGCTCAGGAGACAAAGTTACGATCTTGAACTCAGAGGAGAAAGCTGGCCTTTTGAACTCAAAGGAGAAAGTTGCAATCTTGAACTCAGAGGAGAAAGTTCACATTTTGAGCTCAGAGGAGAAAGTTACGATCTTTAACTCAGAGGAGATAGTTACCATCTTGAACTCAAAGGAGAAAGTTACAATCTTGAACTCAGAGGAGAAAGTTAGCATCTTGAACTCAGAGGAGAAAATTACCATCTTGAGCTCAGAGGAGAAAGTTACCATCTTGAGCTGAGGGGAGAAAGTTAGCATTTTGAGCTCAGAGGAGAAAATTACCATCTTGAGCTCAGAGGAGAAAGTTACCATCTTGAGCTGAGGGGAGAAAATTAGCTTTTTGAGCTCAGAGGAGAAAGTTACGATCTTGAACTCAGAGGAGAAAGTTAGCATTTTGAGCTCAAGAGGAGAAAGTTACCATCTTGAACTCAGAGGAGATCGTTACCATCTTGAACTCAAAGGAGAAAGTTACAATCTTGAACTCAGAGGAGAAAGTTAGCATCTTGAACTCAAAGGAGAAAGTTACAATCTTGAATTCAGAGGAGAAAGTTAGCATCTTGAACTCAGAGGAGAACGTTACCATTTTGAGCTCAGACGAGAAAATTACCATCTTGAGCTCAGAGGAGGAAGTTGCCATCTTGAGCTGATGGGAGAACGTTGCCATTTTGAGCTCATAGGAGAAAGTTAGCATCTTGAACTCAAAGAAGAAAGTCACCATATTGAGCTCAGAGGAGAAAGTTATCATCTTGAGCACAGAGGAAAAAGTTAGCATCCTGAGCTCAAAGAAGAAAGTTAATATCTTGGGCTCATGGAAAGCAGCTATGCTCTTGAGCTTTGAGGATCCTGTTCGGAGATATTAATTACAATCTACGGTTTAAAGGAGACAGCTGCCATCTTGAGCTCGCATCCTTTAGTTGCATCTCAAATCACTGACAATAAAAGGTAGGCAATGAGCAGAAGAGACATTTCTGCGAATATTGAAAAAAAATAGCCTAGGTATCACGAGTAGCTAGTCATTCTTTCACGCTGTGAATTGAAGTACGCAGATTATAATCTATAAGATGTTTTCTGTGTTTTGGTGATTATTCATGAACCTAACGCCACTTTCATTTTATACGTTTTTTAATATAGGTATCCCCTTCTTTAAGACCTGGACCAACACCGGATAAGCATCCAATTGTGAGGGAAAATGTCCGTATCAAATTCGTGAGACGAATCTTCCCATACCATTTTTCATCATAAGAATGTATATATCTGTATGAGTCACTCCCCCACCCCCACCCCTCTCCCCACCTCTCTCTCTGTCACTCTCTCTCTCTCTCTCTCTCTCTCTCTCTCTCACGCAAATCTGCAGCTAAGTCCCAACAGATTTTCAATAGCTTACCTGCATAATTACTTTGAAATTGAAATTATGTGACTTCAGCTCAACTAGCAATAAGCGTGGCTTAGCTAGAAATGTGTCCATCAATTGGATTGGTTACCTTTGATACCAAGCGACAATTATTCTAGATGTATATAGCAGCAATTCCTCGTACACTCGCCTACGCTGTTAGCCCTTTTTAATTCTTGGAATCCACGTGACACGACACGCGAGCTGCGCGTGACATATGGTGAATGATTCTGATAAAGGTAATTGACTAGAAGACCATGTGTTCGATGGTATCAACTAATTTCAATCAAAGCCTTTCAAACTAATCGACATAATGTATATTGCCTGCTAGATGTCGTCTGTGGGTGTCGCTTTTTAGATATCGTCTGTGGATGTCACCTGCGACAAAAATATAACTGAAAAGCAAATATGCTAGTAATTAAGAACATGAAAATTGGAGAAGACGAACACGTGGTGATGTAGCGACCCAATAACCAATTTGGCCCATTTGTAAACGGTGCATGGCCATTTTCAAGTGGGACAGGCCCATAAAACAATTTGTTATCGGCATGCCCATTTGTAAGCAATGGCTATAATTAATGAGCAAGTGCTTAATAAGAAGTTTAATAACTCAAGGATCAATGAAGTGACTAACATTGAGTAGAATTCGTGTATAAATACTTTTAAATAATGCTAACATGTATTAAAGAAATTTTAAATATTCTCATAGGAAATATCTAATTGCAGAGCAAGGGATTATTTTTTTTAATTAAACAGTGCGTATTTATGCGCACATTAAAGCAACACAGTCATTAAAACTATGCATGTGTCACACCTCTGCCAGCAATTTCACACGCATGCCATACAAATATTCAACGAATCACCACCTCCTTGTTTGATAGACGGTGTTTCTTTAAGCAAGACATATCAAATGAACTAACCTGGTGACTGAAAAGTCACCATTGCTTATCCCCACTAATGGCAAGCCTTACCCTCTTAGAGACTACGCACGATTCGCTGGAAAGAAATATTCCTATATACATTGCTTTCCTTGACACACAGAAGGTTTTCGACGTCGTGGACCACGTGCCCCTGAAATGCCACCTATGCGTTCAGGGTATTAACCTAAATATCGAAAATTGTCGATCTCCTGTACTCTGGGCTTACTTCCAAAGCCATGTGAGAAAACTGCCTAAGTCCACCATTCCCCATCTTACACGGAGTTGGGCACGGTAGTATCGTGTCTCTTAGCCTTTATAAGACCTGCATTAGCAACCTACTTGTGCAGCTAGAAAAGGGACAAATTGATTCCTTCATTGACGCCAACTACACTGGGTGGTCTACCGTTGCTGATGATGTGACTCTGGTCAGCAACTCGGCAAGTGAACTACAGTGTATGTTGAACCACACATTTGCTTACTCAGCAAGGGAACGTTTTCTCATACATCCTGAGAAAACCTCTGTGCTTTGTATGCCTTCACCAAAATATCGCAACGAAGTTATCTCTGACTGGCATCTTTGTGACACTAAAGCCTCACTCTCACCGCAGGCTACCCACATCGGCCTAATCCGTAGCTCTAAATTAAGAACAGAATGTCCCTGGCTAGAAGAAACTTCTATAATCTCTCTGGGACTGGACTACATGGCTCCAATGGTATTGCACCAAGAGTAAGCCTAAAGGTATTTAACATACCTTCTCTATGGTTTAGAGATATTTATACTCTAGCAAAATCACCTTAAATGCCTAAAGGGTGTTCATTTACAAATGCTGCGCATAATTCAGTCTCTGTCCACGTGTAAAGCGAAATGTGCAGTTTTCCTTCTGCCTGGGATCAGGCCAATCACTGCGCAGCTACATCGTCGACAACAAACATTTCTTGGCAATATTATAAGATGCCAAAACACTTCCCTAAATGGCATTATGCTGCGTCAGTTAGCCATAGGTTCCAGTGCATCCAGAAGTTGGTTCAGGTATACTGACAATCTGCTATCTCAATATTACCTTCCACTTATAGCTCAACTTCTCGACCACATGCCCGGGAAGGAGGCATGGAAATCTATGTCAGCATCTGTGATTGATGACTACTGGAATGCTAGCCTTCTGGACGAGTGTAGTAAAAGAGCACCCTGGGGTATCTTAATCTTGCCAGACTACCTATTGGCAAAGTCCATTTATCAATCGAGAGAGGCTTTATTAAATCGTCTCTTAACTGGCACGTACTTAGTCCAAGATACTCTCCATAGATTTGGCAACTTCAATGTTGACCCAATCTGTCAACTCTGTCAGAGCGCCCCTGATGACTACATGCATATGCTTACCTCATGTCCCCCTCTGCTTAGATATAGGACAGACGGTCTGACCCAAATCAAACAGCTCATTAAATATATCAACATGGAATCCAATAGCCTCTGATTTAAAGTGTCTAACTTAACTTATCATCGACTTACTACGCTAGTAGACTCTAGTCTCCTTCTTAATGGCGGCACATTGCTCTGCAATATTGAAAATCATAGCAGAAGATTGTGATACAGTATACACTGTGGCAGAACTTATATTTCCAACCTGCCGTCATAGTTATCCATATTCTGTATCTCTGCTTCATGTAGTATGCTTGCTTGATTTTAATGTATCTGTATATGTGTATATAGTCATCTTAATCATGCGTTGAGTATTTTAATTGTTCGATCATTTAATTGTGTATGTTACTTATTTTATTCTAATCTATGTATCGTCTCTTAGTCCACTCCCGCACTAGTTGTTTACTAGTTTTAACAAAACAATTGTTTTATCACTTCTGTGGGTGCCGGAAGCAAATTTGAGGGGCAGGTGCAGGGTCCACAGAAATGGCACACTGAATGGCATTGTCTGGAGGAAGATTTGAAATGGGTTTCCCCCACCCCTCCTCTCATAGAAGGGTGCTCAGGGATACCCACCTTCCTAACTACCACAAGAAAGAGATTCATTGAAAGGTATAGGCTCATGACTCGATTTGCTGCATTCTGAGTTTCTTATGATTACGTTTAAATGTTAGAGCAATGTTAATCGAAGAACTTATATATTCTTTGGTCAATTGAACATATTCCCAATTCACAATGTGAGCGAGTGGGCGGGCGGGTTGTTGTATCAGATGCACACGTTGGGTGGGCGTGTATTCGTGCATGTGTCTGCACGGAAGACCTGTACAGTTTGGCTTGAAAATATTTAATTGAACCTTAGTTCCTAATTATATGTGCAATCTGCGGGATTCAGAGGAAACGTGTTTTTGTATGAAAACTAGGTTATCCAAGACAAATCTACCAATCATATTGAACATGTGAACAAGGTAGGTTCAGCTCTTGCCTTAGATGAAGTCCAGGAAGTTTCTTGAGTTTCATGTCAAGCAGTTTCACAAAATGTCTTTAAATGTAACAAAATCGATCAAGCAGCTTTCTGGGACCCACCACAGATCTGACCCTATGGATCCTTCCTGCCCAGCAGTTCTTAAGGATTCCCTTAAAGAATACGATGGACATATGCTGGATGAATAGAAAGATGAGGTGTCAACACAATTACGTCAAATTATTAACATACTATTCAACAGCTAGTGTGTATTGGAAGAAGTACTTTAAATTATGATTTCGCAGCCTCTTACTTAGCCATATTGGCGTGTGGGTGTCAGAGATACATTTTGACCCGGCCTATTCAAAGGAGACCTTCAAATATCTGATTTTGTTTACGTGGGGATGGTGGCATCATCTTTTATGGTTAGAACTCAAAGACACCCACCGACATTGCACTTCGGCCATATGTATATACATTATTTCTACCTTTGCATCTGCTTCACACGTCAATTAAAAGTTTGAGTTTGAGAGTTGCTGTTAATTCTAATATCCCTTAGTGTTTCCACATTGCTGCACCCAGCCGCCCATCATTGCACATATATTCTATTCTACCCACTAAACAAGGAATTAACGGAGCGCGGACCAGTATCACTAACCCTATGACTATGTATCTTACAGACATTTGCAAAGATACATGCAAGGTTTACAGATAAAAAAGTCAATATGTCACATGTAACTGCTACTACATAAATAGCGTTTGCATTGATGATTTTATTCGGCCTGGAAGCACTCCCATATTACTTTATGGACTTGTGTTAATGTCAAAACAACCGAACTTTAATACAACTGTTCAGTCTGCTCTTAATATTCTAAAAATCCAGTTTAAAGTTCTAAAGTAAACTTTATTCGTCACGACTTGACAAATAGGCCATGCGCCATTTACAAACGGGCGCGTCGATAACATTGGTCTGCGCCGTTTGCCAACGATAAAAGGCAAACAATTTACTATATACATACGTGAGGTCATGTTTTCGTTAATTATATTGTCCAATTGTTTTAAATGTTAGTATTATATTGCCATTAAAAGGCATACTACTAACTCTATGCAAACAGCTTAAACTGAGCTTATTGTTGAATGGAATATGTGTAAAGAGAACACCGTTCTATAGGCACTGCATTTGTTGTGATTACGAATATTTAAAAGAATTTATGAAATAAATAGCATTGAACCTTGAATAGCAAAATTCTGACGCTTAGACATCATTCTAATGTCCAACCTGGTCTATAATGTCACGTGTCATGTTGTCTTAGAATATGGCTACGATTCTCAAATTGTAAACAACTGTCACACTAATTGATAAAAACTGTGACACCTACAGCGCAAGAAATCGGCCTTCTACTGGAGGGATCTGAACCAAATATTGGTGGAGTGTTGCGATTGTCGTACGGGAGAGTTCTTCCGAGTTTGAGGTCAAAACGTCAAGGCCAAGGTCACAGTCCTCTGAAGGGCAAATACATCCTGCTCGCTGAGTCAGTTAGCTGGTTGGGCGGCCAGTCGGTCGACCGGGAAGTCGGTCAATCCTTCGTCAGTCGGTCAGTCATGATCGGATCACATTTTGGATATATGGACATCGCGGAAGTTGCTGATACGATTTGGTGCCAATTTCAACGCTTCAAATGCCATAAGCATACACTAGAAAATCATAAATCTTTCTTTAATTTAACAAGGACCATCTGACCGACCGACCGACCGATCGGTCGATTGTCCGCAATCTCAGATTGCTTTTACATTTCAATTTTCTTTCAACAGTCGATATGGATTCAAGCATAGTGTATCGGTAATGCTCCAATAGTCAATGTGGACAATTCATCAATTATCACCGGTTTGGCATAGGTGAGTATTTTGTCAGGGGAACAGAGCCAGTATGTAATTGGATATTACGGCATACAAATGAAAAGGAGGTCGTTTAAATACCTATGTTCTGCAAATTATCGTGGTTGGGTGTGGTGGTGTTGAATCGGTGTGCAGTGTGTGTGAGAGAATCGAGATGATGATGACTAAAACAACAAATACGAACAAACGAAAAACAAGCATCAGCAGATACACCGTGCAATTTGGTAGGCATTCATTCCTTCATTCGTTCGTTTGAAGTCCCAAAGAAGTGCGTTGATATTGAAAACAAGAAGGCAAATGTCAAGGTCAGCTAATATGGCGTGATGTTGAGACTGGGAATTCGCCGGAATGCTTGTTTAGTAAATGCACGCACGATTAGGAACCAGTTAAACTCGTTCAAATGTTGATTACTAAATGCAGTCGACAATCTTGATATTACAGTCCAACTCAGAAATAAATTAACATGTTTTAAAGACAAAATAAAATGTACTGCTGAATGTATTTGACTTAATTTGATCGGAAGACATTGCTCCCTATGGCAGCAAGGGTTTCCAGTCAAATTAAGTCCACAATGTTCAAAAGAACATTTCTTACGGTGTGTTCAAAATTGTACTAACTAACATGTTTCTGTTTTATGCTTAGGAAAGCTATAATCCTCTTTAGGACATTGTGTGTAGAGGGGCATTATGTGTACATGCACATTGCGCGTAGAGGGGCATTGTGTGTAAAGGGGCACTGCGTGTAAAGGGGCATTGTGTGTAGAGGGGCAATATGTGTACAGGGACATTGTGGGTAGAGGGGCATTGTGTTTAGAGGGGCAGTGTGTGTAGAGGGGCATTATGTGTAGAGGGGCATTGTGTGTAGAGGGGCATTGTGTGTAGATCGGCATTATGTGTACAGGGACATTGTGGGTAGAGGGATATTGTGTGTAGAGGGGCATTGTGTTATAGCAGATATACTAATGATTTAAAAAGCAATATAAGAAAGATATGAAATAATATGTTTATTAGGCGATTTTAATTCTAAAACGGGAACAGAACAAGATTTTGAAGAATTCGACAATTTTACTTATGCTCACTTTGTTGTTGATAACGCAGAAAATAATGACTTGCTCTCTCTAAATAGACTAGGGTTCCCCCGGGAAAGGTATAGTCAATGTACAGGTCGTAGGAATGCAAACCGGGAGGTGTGACTACCACAGCTGTGCAAAAACATGATTCTTTTCATAGTAAATGGTAGAATGGGAAGTGATTCGGCAATAGGCAAACCAACCACAACAAATAATTGTCTGCTCGATTATGTTATAGGAAATGGGAAATTTATCGAAAAAATAAAGAAATTTGATGTGGAAGACTATGATCCAATTATATCAGACATTCACTGTGTACTAAATATAGGAATCCAGCTTAATAATAATAATAATAATAATAATAATAATAATAATAATAATAATAATAATAATAATAATAATAATAATAAAAGATGGGTACCAAGTAAGAAATGTCAGTTCATCCAAAATATAGACATAAATAGGATAAATGCAATAAACCATAAAATTAATGAAGCTGAAATTACAGATACACGACATAACCTGAATGAACTGTGAATATGATTGGTGAATCATTTAGCAATAGTGCAGCAAAACTATTTGGAACTAAAAGAAATTATAAAGGAAAGGTGAAATGTAACACTAAACCTTGGTTTAGAAAAGAATGTGCTAAAGCACAGAAACAATATGACGATACTAAGATGCAAAATACTATCCATAAAACACTATCTCTGCACAACGCATGAAACGAGCTAGCAAAGAATACAAATTGAAATATGCCGAACTTTCACTGAAACATATATAAACCAAGCTACGGGGTTTACACAAGCATGATACCAAAGGTTTTGGAAAACAATCAATAGCAAAAGCAAACCTGACGATAATGAGGAAAAATCGATCTTAACTCCCTTTTCCAGCATTTAAAAAAATCAATTAAGGTGACGATGTAGACCAGCTCAACGCGCCGGAACTAAATACGACAGAATACCCCGAGCTCAATATAAAAAATGTCTAAAGATGAAATAAATAAAGCTATACAAAGAATCGCAAACAACAAGGCTTCTGGGACAGATAATATAATAAATGAATATATAAAATCTGCAAGTCATATTATGTTACCCATATATGAAAGATTATTTAACTTAGGTTTCGATACAGGAATTATACCTGAAAAATGGCGTATTGGCAAAATAATTCCAATATATAAAAACAAAGATAGTAAACTAGAGCCATCCATTTACCGTCCAATAACATTATTAAGTTGCATTGGGAGGTTGTTCACATCAATATTAAACGACAGATTAAAAGGATTTACAGAACAATATGAAATTATATCTGAATCATAATCTGGTTTTAGGAAAGGCATGTCCACTTTAGACAATATCTTTGCATTATATATTATTATAGACTTGTTATTTTCACAAAAAAGGAGATCAATCTCCTCATTCGTTTTTCACAATTTTGAATCATCCAAAAGTTTTGCGTGCAAGATCGGGGTGAGGCAAACATTTTAATATAATTATTAATATGTATAGATCAATCTCCTCATTCGTTTTTCACAATTTTGAATCATCCAAAAGTTTTGCGTGCAAGATCGGGGTGAGGCAGGGAGTGAGGCAGGGAGAGATCCTTTCGGGGTAAGGCAGGGAGAGATCCTTTCGCCCATATTATTTTCTCTCTTTATAAATCATCTCGAGAGTTATCTAAAAGAACAGAGTCATGATGGAGTCACATCTTTAAGCAGACTAGCAGATGATCTACATGTTTATTTATATTTATTGGTATTGCTTTACGCAGACGATACCCTCCTAATGGCAGATTCAGAAGAATCGCTACAAAGAGCCCTAAATACATTTAATGATTATTGTCAAATTAATAAGCTAAATGTAAACTAAAATAAAACTAAAATAATAATCTTTGAAAAACGAAAGAGGAAAATATCAACCACATTTTCAATTAGGCACCAATGATATTGAAATCGTTGCTGAATATCTTTTCCTCGGCGTTATATTTGAATATACTGGAACTGTCTTGCATGTAGAAAACGTAACGCAAAACAGGGAACTAAAGCTTTGTTTGCGGTAATCCAAAAAATTAAACACTTTAATATTCCAATCGATTTGCAATGTATATTATTTGATTCGATGGTTCAACCTGTGTTATTGTATGCATCAGAGGTATGGGGTTTTGAACATGCAGATCTACTCGAACACTGCCAAATAAAATTGTATAAAGTCTTACTAGAAGTGAAGCATAGTACGACAAATTCCATGGTTTATGTCGAGTTAGATAAATTCCCCCTAAAAATCATCGTCCAGTGCAATATGATCCGATATTGGGCAAGCCTAGTCAATGCTGGATACAGCAAACTTTCATCAATCCTCTATTTTTGCGCGTTAGAACATATGCAAACAAATAATATACAGATCAAAAGGATAAATAATATTAAAATGGTTCTTGACTCAGCGGGACAAGGTAACGTGTTTCGCTTAGAAGATATTAACCAGAAGGAACTTGTTAAACGAACCAGACAATGCTTAGAGAATATATTTATGGACAAGTGGAAATACGATATTAACATTTCAAATAGGTTGACATTTTACGGCTAATAAAACAGGAATTTAAATTTGAAACATATCTAAAGAAATTAAACACCAGAGAAGTGCTAATACTATGCCATTTCAGAACACTCAACCATCACTTAGCAATAGACGCCAACTGCTGGCTGGGAATCTATAGAATGGAGAGGGTATGCGAACTATGCAATATCGTAGAAGATGAAATACACTTCCTCTTCGTATGCCTGAGATATGAAACAGAAAGGATGAAATTTGTACCTGACTATTATAAAAGAAATTATACAGAAGACAAAATTAAGGGTCTATTCCAATTATGCAACGAACCTGTTTTAAATCGATTATGTAAACTTGTATTGCATTCCAAGAAAAAGAGCAGATAATTGTTCAGTGTTAAAAACAAAATAAAAGATATGTAATCAAGCGAGCACATTACGTCTACGACGACGACGAAGACGCCGACGACGACGACGACGACGACAAAAGCAACAACAACAACAACAACGACAATGGCAACAACATCTGAATTGCTATACTACTACTACTACTACTACTACTACTACTACTACTACTACTACTACTACTACTACTACTACTACTACTACTACTACTACTACTACTACTGCTACTACTACGACTACTACTACCACTACCACTATTACTACTACTACTACTACTGCTACTACTACCACTGCTGCTGCTGCTGCTACTACTACTACTACTACTACTATTACTACTACTACTACTAGTACTACTACTACTACTACTACTACTACTACTACTACTACTACTACTACTACTACTACTACTACTACTACTACTACTACCACTACTACTACTACTACTACTAGTACTACTACTACTACTACTATTACTACTACTACTACTACTACTACTACTACTACTACTACTACTACTACTACTAATAATAATAATAATAATAATAATAATATATTGTCGAGAAAATAATACTTAACTATAACTTATTATGGATCTCTATATCACGTATAATGCACATATATCTCTACCGTCAACTGTATAAATGTAAAGTACACCTCATATGCTGCAGTTGTAGCCTGAGAGAATAAAGGTATCTTGACTTGACTTGATAAGCTAATTACTTTTTACCCGGGTCGCTAGACGCAAGCGTATATGCGACCATGGAATGCATCTTATTGTTATTGTTGTTGTTGGTTGTTGGTGGTTGTTGTTGTTGTTGTTGTTGTTGTTGTTGTTGTTGTTGTTGTTGTTTAGACCCTTTTGAATAACTAGTTTTACTAGAGGGATCGTTTTCAAATTTGGAGGGAAGTATGCCTGTGGGGCCCTTGTGATTTCGATAAATGTCCATTTGAAGGCTAAGAGAAGATTATTTTTGAAAATTGACCACTGGAATGACTGGCTTGGTAACCGAGCCAGTCATTCCGGTGGTAAATTTTCAAAGATACTCTTCTTGCTTTGCAATTGTTCACTGGCTAAACAGAAATTAAATTTTCTTGATCATTACACATTTGATGAATGTACATTTGAAGGATAACAGAAACCTATTTTTTGTAAATGTTCGTTATTAATTTCTAAGAATACTCTTTTTGGCTGCAAAAATCTAAATTTCCTCGAAAGGTATTGGCAATTAAATAGTTAATTGAAATAAATACTATTTTGACAGCTTTAATGCGGTGACAGAAGAGTGGTTAAGGGCTACTTCTAGAATCATAAGAGAAAGAGGCCACCTCTTCTCCGAATCTGTCTCTTGTAATCGTGATCCCGAGCATTGCATCAAAGTCCAGAATTTAGTAAGAGCCCGACGCCCGTCGTTCGGTGTAAGAATAATATTACTGAATCTTCAAAATGTATCAAACGTAAATCATTAGCCGCTTAGAAACAAACGTGACACATCAATTACTTTCAAGCTATTCAGGTGAATATTTATTATGTCGTAACACAGTTGTTTCATCTGACCAGTAGCATTGAAAGCGTTAGAGGAACACACAAAGCACAACAAATGATGTTTTTGTATGATTAAAATGTATGTAATATATTATTTGCATATTTTCGAACTCTTTCTAATGTAGTAAATTTCGCCAAGGATATAATTTCTTCAATTTCGCGTCATCATGTGACTGATTGTTGTGATGTGACGTCATCGCGTGAATAACAGTTTGTTGTTTATGATTGACACTTCACAACAGCTCATTCAGACACTACACTTTTATAGAGAAACACTCGTGTTTGTGAAACAAGATCTTTACTCTGAGCCGATGTCCAAATTCGTAACTGTATTATCTTAATTCGCGTGGTTGACGATTCACATGATGACGTCATACAGTGAATTATATGACATGTTAAACTTCATGACTTAATCGAGATTTTAACAATGATAGAACCTGTGAAATGCTGTCAAATATTTTAATTTATAAGATGTAAAAACTTTTCGTTTTGGCGGTTTTAACTGAAATCTAATTTTCATCTGTGATCCCTGTGTTGCTTATTTACCTGCGACTTGCTCTTCACTCATCAGCATCTGCACACTACTACTACTACTACTACTACTACTACTACTACTACTACTACTACTACTACTACTACTACTACTACTACTACTACTTCTACTACTACTACTACTACTACTACTACTACTACTACTACCACTACTACTACTACTACTACTGCTGCTTGCTGCTGCTGCTGCTTGTGCTGCTACTACTATTACTACTACTACTACAACCACTACTACTACTACTACTACTACTACTACTACTACTACTACTACTACTACTACTACTACTATTGCCGCTGCTGCTGCTGCTGCTACTATCACTACTACTACTACTACTACTACTACTACTACTACTACTACTACTACTACTACTGCTGCTGCTGCTGCTGCTGCTGCTGCTGCTGCTACTACTACTACTATTACTACATCTACTACTACTACTACTACTACTACTGCCGCTGCTGCTGCTGCTGCTGCTGCTGCTGCTGCTGCTACTACCACCACTACTACTACTACTACTACTACTACTACTACTACTACTACTGCTGCTGCTGCTGCTGCTGCTGCTGCTGGTGCTGCTACTACTATTACTACTACTACTACTACTACTAGTACTACTACTACTACTACTACTACTACTACTACTACTACTACTACTACTACTACTACTACTACTACTACTAATAATAATAATAATAATAATAATAATAATAATAAAAAGGTAAAAATTATATTCCAGATGATGAATGCGCTACATCCTAGTGCCAGTGCGTTGTCAAAGACAGGGTTCATAGAACTAATGCTTGACAATAATAAAAATACATACTTGCGAGTGCCTAGTGATCTAGCAGGAGGGGTCACAGAAAATTTAAAGGTAAAAGTATCTGAAATGTATATCATCAATTCCAATGAATTCGTGTGATTGTGAGACGGGTGGTTAAAAACTGGTCCTGTGAAAGATGATTTTACCCTCTGGATGCTCGTCTAGTGGTAAATCACTCGCTTCCCAAACGCTAGGAAAACGGTGCCGCAGAATTGCCACGGTTCGAACTCCACTCAGGTCGAAAATTGAGAATAGGTAAAAATTACATTCCAGATGATGAATGAGCTATATCCTAGTACCAGTGCGTTGTAAATAGCAGGGTTCATAGAACCAATGGTAATAATAAAGACTACTACTACCTACTACTACTACTACTACTACTACTACTACTACTACTACTACTACTACTACTACTACTACTACTACTGTGTCTAATAATAATAATAATAATAATAATAATATTAATAATAATCTGTATTAGGCCTCAATCGTGTGAATTCCGGCATAATTCTGCCATTACTAAGAATATCTATTAGCATCGTGATAATCTATTTAAGTATTTATGTTGAGAGAAGCTAATTACAAACACTGACTCCCCCGCGGGAATACACTTACATGAATAGCGATGAGAAAACAAGCGATCTTTACAACCAAGGATTTGCCGGAATGTCCATTGCGACGTGTATTTATTTTATTACTTTATTACGAAGCATGTCATACATAGTAATTAGCAATAACAATGTCAGACCTGGTTACACATGGTAATCCCAGGTGAACCCTGTAAATACACAACCTTGATTTCAAAGCAACATTATCGCAGGCAACAACAACACCACGTTAAATGTCATGAAAAATATACAGCAGTCTCTATCTTACAATGCAATGAATCTGAAAGACATTCTTTTCTAGCTAAAGCTTTGCAAGGAGGATGCTAACAAAATGATGCATTCTGACCAATTGAGCTTCTTTTCGATGTATGTTAGTTGTATGTCACAAGGAAGGCGACGGAATGGGCGGCTGTTTTGATTGGTGGAGAGCTTGATGACGTCATCTCATTTGCAAATTAGACTACGCCTATTGAGATGTGACAATGACGCTTGCCAGCTGTAATGATCTGTGGAATGCTTGAGGTGGGTTCAAACCGAGGTCACGTAACTCATTGCAGCCTATCAGAACATTCGTTTATACAGTAGCACCATTTGAAATGTCAATCGAGTTCACGTGACATCTCCCAGCCAATTAGTACAGCCATTTATGCAGTCGCAACTGTTTGTTAATGACAGGGTAATGAGCAATGAAACTCTTCGTGGCCCATCAGAATAGTGACTTATATAGTCGCCACTGTTTGAGTTGTAAATCGAGGTGATGTGGCATCTCCCAGCCAATTAGAGCAGCTGCTTAGACAGTCTCAATTGTTTGGTCTGTATATTTATTGGTAGGGTAATGAGGAAAATTAGTGATGCAGTTGAAAATAAATTTTCAGTTAATATGTATATATACCTGTCAACATCGTTGTGATCACTCTTTGTTACTGTTAGTGCAAGATAAATTGGCAATATAAAGGCTTATTTTCCGTATACCTGGCAGCATCGTAAATATTCGCTGCTGGAAACTAAATTTTCTTCTTGATAATTTCCCATCTATCAGCGATAGAGGCAAAAGATGCCTATACTTGGTTTCATATGACGACAGAGAATTCAGGGCGTGGCAGTAAATTTCCGTCAGTCAGTAGTTTGCCTGAAATACTGACATGGACATGGTGCTGAAAGTCGGTCAGTCAGTGCGTGAGAGAATGACCACCACATTTTGAGATATAGGATTTCCTGTAAGCTCTGATGAATTATATACATAGCTAGAGCACTGTTGAGTAACCAGAGCAGAAACGAAACTGGTACTTGTTGAGAAGATCCTGGCCAATAAGATCATTATAAACGTGTTAAAAAATTATCCTATCCATTAATTTGCCAACAGTGCTTAATAATGATATTGATCTATAATTTGCTGGTAACTCTTTATCCCCATTTTTAAAAAAGGCAAAAATAGTAGCAATTTTTCAGGCATTCGGAAATATACCAGATTCTAGTGATTTGCTTAGGATGAGATATAACGGAAACACAATTCGCCTTTCCAGAGTATCCATCCATCATCTGACCTCGTATGACGTCATAATCAGCTCAGCACGTGTATGATGACGTCACAATCGTTATGTCACAAAGGGTTCCATATAGACCGTCATAAAATCTCAAATAGTCTGACACGTTGTATGAATTGTATGTCTTTGTAATTCTTTGCTATTTAATAAACATGCTGTTGAATATTTTGAAACTAATTTGACTGGGCGCTGTTAAGGCAGCAACAGCACCCAGTCAAGTTAGTTTCAAAATATCCAACAGCTTACCTATCCAGTTTTTTGGAAATTGGTAGTCAGGGTGTTCATAGATCGATCGATCCCAACACGAGTGAGGCGTGGGTGGAGCTTAGCTAGAGATTGCTAAAACCTGAAAGGCGCATTGAGTCTACAGCTGCTTTCAACATTTTATGACTAATTTCCTACTTTCCTGAGGCTTTGCTTAGTTTTAATTACTTTATAACGTCTTTAATTTCAGATTTCTGAGAAATGCCATTTAAAGTTCTTTAAGCAACTACTTAATGTCTAACAAAATACATCTACCAGTTTTGTCTACGGTGAATTAGGAAGAGTACCGTTGATTCTGGCTAGGGAAATTAGGATGCTGAAATACTGGTTTAAAATATTAGTTTTTCAGGGAAATAAGCTTGCAAGAAATGTATATGATGTTTTATATGGGGATTGGGAGACAAATAATCATTGTAATAACTGGGTGAGCAAACTACAGGATATGCCAGTCAGGAGGGGGGGGGGGGGGTTAATGACGTCTGGTTATCATATAAGAAGTGCGTACGATATTTATTTACAAGAATGGGGGAGGGGTGGGGTGCGCGGACCGCGGATTAAATAACAAAACCAAGTTGTGCAATTACTCTGGTGATACATTAATTTATAAATGTTATTTAGATAACGTAAAATATATCAGACATCAAAATGCTCTTACTAAGGGCTCAGAAGCGCATCGGACAAGCTCCATATTGAGACAGGTAGATGGGAACAAACACCGTTAGCTGGAAGAACATGTCCTTTCTGTACAGATGACATAGAAGATGAATATCATTTTATATGCACAATGTATTCTAATCTAAAAGCCACATCAAGTTTCAAGTTTCAAGTTTTATTTGATATTCCCAGGTTACATCGTGACATATGGGACACAAATATACATGATACATATTAAACATTGCCTGAGCTAACATCATCATCACAGTTATTCTTATTATTATTAGTAGTAGTAGTAGTAGTAGTAGTAGTAGTAGTAGTAGTAGTAGTAGTAGTAGTAGTAGTAGTAGTAGTAGTAGTAGTAGCAGTAGTAGTAGTAGTAGTAGTAGTCGACGTGAACGCACGCGTTTAATTAGCTCTGCAATTGCTGCCAGAATTTGCTAGTTTCTAGCGCGATTTTTGTAGACAAATTTTGTATATATATTTCGTATTAGCATTTCCTTTCAAACTTTATGTTTAATTTGTAAATTCTTGTCTTGGTTGGAGCGGATTTTGTGTCTCCATTTCCTAAAGGCACTCCTCTTAGCTGGATGTTTCCGCCATTTAATAGGGCTCCTCTTACTGTGTTCAATGCAATACATTTCTCCCCGCTCCCAATGCTATTTCTATAGTGTGTTGGCTAGCTCATTATATTTGGCAAGATCGCTTGAGTGAGTAGATTTAATTCCTTTGTCAAGTGAAAGCGCAAGCCTAGTACTTTGATTATATAAATCTTTATAGTCAGTTGGCTGTCCCAGGTCAACTCGAACAGAGTAACAAATATATCACTGTAATATGTTAGTATGCATTAGGAAACCACTTTAATCGGCTAGGTGGTAGTGAACCACTTAATAAGTGGTTCAAACTAACAAATATACGACTGTACTCTCTATTCGTATATCTGTTGGTAGACGTCAGGGTTTCAAAAGGGGGCACTATTTATTCAGTGTTTAGCTCTTTCCCCGACGTCTTGGTGTTATATAAGTATATATGTGTATTATATATTGTAGTAGTATGGGTTTCCTCCTTTTATAAACCAACATGGCAACCTATAAGCGTACCCTAAGCCTTAAAATAACAACTAAGGGGTGGGGTATCACGGCTATCGACGTGTATCATGGGTTAAAGGACGTTGTTTGCGCGGGACCTGCTACTTTGCAGAGGCTTATCAATGTTACTAAAACTGTATGGAATGTAACAGTGTCAAATGAGGAGGTCAAGGAAAAGCTTCTAGAAGATGTTCTTATTGTAAAAGGCGAAGTTTGTAACATAGAAGAAATCGAGTCAGATAGGTTGCTAGTGAAGATGAAAGTTCCGCTAGAAATTTCAGACGGCAGAATCATGAATGAACTCAAGAAGTATGGCAAAGTGCAAAAGATTGAACGGGAAACGTATCCCTTTGACAGAACGCTAGAAAACGGTGTAAGACGTATCTGGTTTGATAAAGTGGATAGCCCTGTACCAAGCAGATTGACGCTTGATGGCAGCTTTGTCCTGCTCTTATGGTATAGAGGGCAAATTAAAGAGTGCCGGATCTGCCTAGGTACTGACCATTTGGCAACAGATTGTCCCAATCGAAACAAATGTTTGCTCTGTGGTTCAGTTGACCATTTTAAATGGCGCTGTCCAAAAAATCAAAACAAGCCCTCAGTATCATGAAATAATCGCCCATTAAAGGATGCAACTGAGTCAAATGCTTCTGAAGCAACCGCTACGGAAGCTGTTGTTGTGGTTCATGCCACTGTAAATGACACAAACAAATCATCAAATCCTGTTAAAGTAACTACAGTTGATGAAATTCAAGTATTAGAGGCGGGTATGACCTTAAGTCAAGAAAATAATCAAGATGCAGTGGAGCCAAACGTGGCTGTAATGGACATGCAGAAAATTGATGATCTTACAGAAGAGCCAGTTTACAATTCCTTAGAAGATGAATTAAAATTAGGACAGGATAAGTTTAGGACTCAGAAGACGGAAAGTTCAGTCGATTTTCCGCTAAGCCCACTTGATTTAAGTCAGCTTGGAGATATCGTAAATGACGCTACTGCCAAATGTAACTTAAGTAGATAATAGCTCAGAATCTGAGATTGAAGTAAATGATATGGATGATGATACAATGTCAGTTGCAGAATCAGATGTGTCCATTCAAACACAGAGTTCACAGATGAAAGATGATATGGTAATGTACCGATCAGAAGGGGGTGAAGTGTTAGTGCCATATGTAACGGTAAGAGGCGTGAAATATCGTCTACTGCGCCATGATTCTGATATTTCCAAATATGAATATTTGTCTGTGGTATAGCTTGGAAATATTGAATTCGCAGGAAAATTAGGTAAATGGTCTAAGAAACGAGCTAAAAAAACAAATCAAGTTAATCTAATGATGGCGGTTGTAAACATCATTTTACAAATTTTGATTATCTGCACCATCAGTTGCAGAGGATTAAATACCGAATTCAAGCAGCGCCACTTGCTTGAAGAATTAGCAAATGAGAGAGTTTATATTGCTTTTCTACAAGAGACCAAAATTTAAAAAACTGAAGTGTACGAATCGCTCAAAGATATTTCAAAAGGGCAGATTTTTCATTCTTTATCACAAGATAATAGTGCGGGAGTCGTCATTCTTATCCTGCCCCGCTGTCTCAACTATGTTGACGTTATATCATCGTCATTAGATACAAATGGACGATGGATTTGTGTATCAATTGATGTACTAAACACAAGTTTAAATTTGATGTGCCTTTATGCACCTACCTCTCATCAATTGCGTCGTGAATTTCTAAATGATATTTCCACAATAATTCAATACAGAACGCCTGAAAACCTAATTATGGGCGGTGACTTTAATTGCATATTAGATGAAGTTAAAGACAGAAACGCTAGGTCTAATTTTAATGACACATCTCATAATATATTGAAACACATCTGTGAATATAAAAACTTGTTAGACACTTATCGGATTGAAAATCCAGAGGGCAGGGACTTTACTTGGTTTTCAACCGATGGAAAGAAAGCATCCAGATTGGACAGGCTCTATGTAAAACGATCATTGAAAGGGTACATGTGTAAAACTAACATAAAACCAGCAACTTTCTCTGATCACAATATGTTTTCCATCACATTAGACAATGCCGACTGGATCAAACGAGAAGATGGGTTTTGGAAACTCAATGTAGCGTTGTTACGAGATAGTTGCTATCGCAAATGTGTAGAATGTTGTTGGAGGCATTGGGATGAAAAGAGAAGTTTGTATGAATGTATAACAGACTGGTGGGAGGATGTCAAATCCGATCTGAACCATATTTCAAGGCAGTATTCCATCAGGAAACCACGAAAGCATAAAAAGGCGCTTCAGCGGTCGGTGTGTAAAATTAATAAGAAAATTAATGATGGAGAATATAATTATTACGAACTATTAGTTAAATTAAAAGGTAGACTAAATGAAATAGAGCAATATCAGTTTGATGGGGCCAAAATAAGGTCAAGAGCACAAATGCACACTGAGAGTGAAAAGCCTACACGTTACTTTTGTAACTTGGAAAAAGCAAGAGGTATAGAGAAATTAATGCGCTCACTGAAGACTAATGATGGTGTATCAGTGTCCTCAAATGCAGAGATGATGGAAACAGTATCCAGATTTTACAAATCATTGTATAAATCTGATGGAAGTGATGTGGCTGCAACTAGAGATATTTTAGCTAATATAACGCAAAGACTTCCAGATGCATGTCGCGAAAGTTGTGACCAATCACTAACAATTGATGATTTGACAAAATCTCTCAAAGGTATGAAGTTAGAAAAGTCTCCTGGCTGCGACGGAGTTCCAGTCGAATTTTATCAAACATTCTGGCACATATTTGGTCCAGTATTAGAGGAAATAGCAGCTAGCATTTTTAAGGAAAGGCATCTCCCTCCATCGATGGCCCAAGCATATGTTCGGCTTATATACAAGAGGGGTGACAGAAATAAAATACAGAATTATAGACCAATCTCTCTACTCTGTGTAGACTATAAGATTATTACTCGGGCACTAACATTAAAACTTGGCGCAGTCCTAGGCGAAGTAATTGATGATGATCAAACGTGCTCTGTACCAGGAAGAACGATATTAAACAACACATTGCTTATACGAGACCTTATTCAATTAGTTGAACAGGATTGCATCCCAGCAGCAATAATAGCACTTGATAACGAGAAGGCGTTTGACAGACTTGAATGGGATTTCTTGTTTAAGTCTTTAGACCATATTGGCTTTGGTTCCAGAGTTATTAAATGAGTCAATATTTTATATACTGATATAACAAGTTGCTATTTAGTAAATACTCATCTATCTGAACCTGTAGTGTTGGAACGAGGTGTCAGACAGGGTTGCTCATTGTCTCCGCTTCTATTCATCATAGGTATGGAATCGTTGGGGGCCACATTGAGGCAACGTAATGATTTTCATGGAATATGTATACGTGGCGTAGAAAGGCCACTAAAGGTGTCTCAATATGCAGATGATACGACTGTGTTTGCATGTAAAAATTTAGATTTTAGAGTTTTAAGTGGAGTATTATCAGATTTCCAAAAGGCATCAGGGCTTAAAGTCAATAGAGACAAACCTAAGGGATTATTTTTGGGCGCTTGGAAGGACAGAACTGACAATGTTATGGATATTAACTGGTCAGATGATGTCATAAAGATTTTGGGTATTTACTTTAGTAGAGAACAGAATGTAACAATAAACTGGGAAGAAAGTATATCCAAGCTAAAGTGTGCATTAGTAAATTGGAAACGACGTCGCCTAATTGTATTTGGCAGGACATTTGTCCTTAATAATTTAATTTTATCTGGACTGTGGTATACCGCTTCTGTAGTTCATATGCCCAAATCAGTAGAGTCAAAGATCAACACGTTACTTTTGTCCTTCTTATGGGAGGACAAAGCCCATTTAGTATCGCAGTCTATCCTCACCAATGAAAATCATGATGGACGCCTGGATTTGGTTAATGTTTTAGCAAAGTGTGCTTCGCTAAAACTGAAATTCTTGAATAAGTTACTCACCTCAAACTCATCTTGGTTAAGTGTTGCAAGGACACTTCTACAAAGGTATGTAGATCCATTTCCAGTAGAATGTTTATTTTTGTGCAATAAACTGCCACCTAACCATCAGAAGATACCAAACGTATATAAATAACATCTCGGAGCTTTAAAGATATTTACACGAGCAATGCCACTACCCAGTTGTTGGGAAGATGCCTTAGAGCAACGTCTTTGGGGCAACGAGTTGATTCGTGATAATGATGCTGTATTATTTTTGCCCTCTGTAGCCAAAAATGGCATTCAATATTTACGTGATTTAGTTAATCCAAAATCTCGCAAATGGATTGCGATGCAGGATGTAGCAAGAGCAATATCAATGAGGCATATTGATTCCCAACGCTTATTTCTTAGAATAAAGAATGCAATACCTGGTGAATGGTTCAAATTGCCGAAAGCACGTGGCAACAGAGATATGTTGCAACCAACAACAGGATGCTAATAGTACATATAGTATTTAAGTCAGAGCATATAAAATACAACATGGCATCTAGAGCCTGGTATGGAATGCTAATGCAAAGTCGGAGACAGACTCCTATTGCAATTAGGCATTGGAACACTTTAGGATGCACGCCAAAGAACTGCAAAAATGCGTGGAAAACAATACATCTACCTTGTCTACCAGGAAACGCACGGGACTCGCACGCATGGCGATTACTCCATCGAAGGCTATGGGTCAGCCATCTGACTTATACGTGCAAAATAACAAGTACAGACCAGTGTTTATTATGTAATACTGAGGAGGAAACAATAGACCATCTGTTTACACAGTGTTGTATAGCTACAGGCTTTTGGGTATATATCAATATGCTCCTTGCTAAATTTGGAATCAAATATGTGAAATTAATGGCCGAAACAATTATGTTCAAAGATTGCTCAACTATCGGACGAATCATTAATAGCAATGAGAAAGAATTGTTAGTAACCCTGTTATCTGTAGGAGTGTGGGCCATTTGGAAGCATCGGTGTTCAGAGGCCAGAGATAAAACAGGAAACAACCACCAAAGAGCCATACAAGCTATATTTCGATCATTGTTGATGAACTGCATTCATTGTGAATTTTACAGGCTAGTGGAACATGGAAAAGAAAGTAGATTTAAAGATATATGGTGCAAAACTGACCTAGTATCAATCGAACATGGATATCTAAAAATAGCAGAAGCAGAACTTGTATAAGCTAGCACACTCGCTGCTTGTTGTATATTGATATATGGTATTTTATTTTATTTAATTGACTTTATTTTAAAATTTTAATTTCTTAGGAGATGATAATTTTGGCGAATAACCTAACCTTGGGAATCGGTATATTTAAATATCAAATGAGCATCGCGTCAATATTCTGGAGGTGATCCGACTTTCGAGTTCATTAGGTTAACAGAGTATGACATCTTACATATGTACTATTAGCATCCTGTTGTAAATGTTTACTGTAGGCGTATTTGTTCCAGGGTAATTTACAAAAACTTACAATGAAGTAAATTTAAAATGTGACCCCAGAGCGCCATCTATGTAGTCATATTTTGTATACTTTTGCTTTGCGCATTTTACGACATAGAGGCTACTACGCCTGCTCGGTATTTAAGAATCAGCCAACTGGCGTCAATGAGTGACCTTTTGTTACTTATTGACGAGTCACCTCGCCACTTGTTGGCGAGCTGCACTCGCCATTTTGGCCCAATACTATAAGGTGTGCTACGTTAAACTACATATGATCTACTTAGCCTGCCGGTCATGAATCGGCTCAATGGCGTCAATGAGTAGCAGTAACTTACTGCTAATTATTGATGAGTCGCTTTACCACTTATTGGGTAACTATGCTCGCCATTTGGGCCTACTACTACACGGTGTGCAAATAGTAATGGCTTTGTTGAATTATATTATGTTATCAGCTCTTTATTAAGGGGTTTTTTCTATGTAGTTATGCCATGGGTGTGGTATATGGTAATAGAGTATTTTAGCTTGCACTGTTTTGATATATTAAGTTTGTATTGTTATTCATATACTATTAATAAGGCCTGCTATTTCACCCGATTTTTATGGGGGTTTGCAAGCCTTTTTTAAAGGAGTTCCTCCGTGAGGTGTGTCCGACTGCGTCAGCGTCGGATTTTCAAAAAATAAATAAAAAAAGTAGTAGTAGTAGTAGTAGTAGTAGTAGCAGTAGTTCTCACAAAGAAACAGGTTTTGATATTCATCTCCGATATCTTGTTTGTCACAAAGCGTGCATAATCTTTGTTCCCTAGTTATTCCCGCTCATATCCCCTTTTCTATTGACAGGCTCTGATTACTTGTACGAAATCGGGTTAGCGTCATCCTGCTCAAATCGTTAAGTTTTGTGAGGTATGGTTCGAGTTCAAAGTTTGCTTTGTATATGTTATATGTTTTCCCTTTTGAGGAGTTATTTAGTTCACCTTCCCATCGTTGAATAAATTAGTCGATTGCAGTCTGTTTTATGATTTTTGACAGTACTTTATTGGGTGATGTTTGGTTATCCCATATATGCCCCATTCCGGCATTTTGTAGGATTATTTGGACAGTTTTAAGCCATTGGAACTGTGTCCCGTGGTGTAGATGTTCGTTGTACATGTATTTGTATATGAGATGTGCGAGTTTAGTTTGCTTACCATTTATTATAGAGATCCAATAGGTAATAATTCAGTGTTGAATGGTGATAGTAATTAGATATCTGGTTAGTTCGCAATAAATCATGAATTTGGGTGTACTCCTGTTCACCTTCAATAGTCTACGTAAAAAGTTCACCTGTACTTTTCCCATTATTTCAGTGTTTTCAATGCCCCATATCGCGCAGCCATATGTTAATATAGTTAGGATTGTGGCGTCAAAGAGTTTCAATTGGCAATTTATGGTGAGATCTATGTTTTCTATCCATCTGTAAAGTGCATAGAGTGCTTTGTTTGCCTGTTCTGTTAGGTGCTGTGTGCCATTTCTATCTTCCGTTAAAATAGAAGTGGATTCCCAGATATTTGTATTTTTCGGTAATTTCGACTTTCTCGTTGTCGACATAAAAGCTTAGTTTTTTTCATCCCTGAATGTTGCTGTCAAAGATTAAAATTTGAGTCTTAGCTTTGTTAATCCGGAGGCTCCATTTTTACAGTATCAATTAAAATTGGTAAGTGCTTTCCTGCGCTAAGAGGACAGTGTCGTCTGCATAAAGTAATAACATTAGTTTCAGATATGCATCGATATTCTCATCTATGGATAACCCTGTACAGCCGTTTGCTTCCAAGTAGTCCTGAAGGTGATCAATGTAGAGGTTAAAGAGTATGGTTGGAAGATTTTTTCTCCCTGTCCTAGCCGCCAGTTACATGTAAATGACTCTGATATTGTGTTGTTGTTATTAAATACTTTAGATTTGATATGCATGTACATATTACGAATTACTTTCCAGATTTTGCCGCTTATATTATGTTGTAATAATTTTCCCCACAACGCCTCCCTGCATACGGTGTCAAATGCTTTTTCTAGGTCGATAAATGCACAATATACCTTTTTTTCTTTCATCTGTTAGATAGTTTAAAACAAATATGTGGTCTACGGTAGTGTACATTCCTCTAAATCCGGCTTGATTTTCTTCGATGACATTTTCGTGTTCGATGTACACATTTACTCTTTTACTTAAAATCGAGGTGAAGAGTTTGCTTAGGCAGCTAATTAGTGTAATTGGCCTGTAGTTTTGAGGATCCTCCATTGGCCCTTTGCCTTTGTAGATCGGTTATATCAGTTCTTCTGTCCATATGTCTGGGATAAGGCCGGTGTCTAAAATACAGTTAAAATGGCTTTATAAACTGGCAACATTACGTTTTCTGTTGATTTTATGTACTCATTCAATATGTTCCTGGTGCTTTGTTGTTGCTAAGATTTCTTATAGCTGTTCCAATTTCTTCATTCGTGATTTCCTTGTTTAGGTCATCATTTGGTTCTTGTTCATGGTTCGTTATATCCGCGATGTCAGGTAGATCTCAAGTTCCCATAACAGGTAAACATAAGGTAAACATAACATCTTGTAGATATGAGATTGTCTTGTGGGAAGTCATGACCCCGCCGGATATCTTATGTCTACGAGTAAGTCCTAAATGAAATTTTTATTTGAAAATACCAGGTGAGCTAATGAACCGAGTTATCATCATATACATTATTATTTAGATATGTATTACGCCGTACTGGTTGACATCAACCAGTGCTGCTGATGTACAGTTTCGACGAAAGTAAGTCGAAACTGAAAAGTCGAATTAAATGGAATAGGACCTCCGGTTCTGAGTTGATGTGTATCTGGCAACAGTTGAGATAAAAGTTGTTGCTGTGGGATCGGCACAAACTTTTATAACATTCAGCAGTTGCTTTGGCCAGTAGTTTAGGAAATAATCGAGAGATAAGAATCGATGGAATTGTACGTGACAGACTGACTATAGTTGATGATGGTAGGCATTCCGACTCTCCAACGAGAGTAGAACAACACCAGCTGGCAATGAGATCATACAACTCATGTGCCTATTAACGATCATATCCTACAGGCTTAGTCATGATAGGCAATGGACAGGACAGAGACATTGTAGCATCCTGTAGGAATTAATAACACAATCGAAATTTGTATATCAACTATATGTCAATCATTCAAAGGCATGCTACAACAACACATTCCATAATGTTGTTAGTTAGCTGACAGATCGCATCAAATCAGAACCAGCCAACACCGCTTTGACCCTGTGCAGCAGTAGCTCCATAGAAGAGAAGCCCAGAGTTTGATTAGTCAGGATGACGTCATAATCAATGAGCATCGATCAAACTCTGTGGCAGAGAAATAAGAAGAACAGGTTTCAAAGTGAGAATCGAGATGTAGATGATCATGGATTGGTCAGGTCGACCAACAGTAACAAGTAGAAGCTTCTAGGAGAGAATAAGCAGACGTTGATTGGCGGACTGATTATCCAGACCAATCAAGCTGTGCTTATAACCTACCTAGAAGAGTCATTGAAACAAAGAATATATATTACGATATCTATATATCGTACTATGTATAGAATTTCGGGTACACCGAAATGAATAAATAAGGCACTTTGCCTATTGAAGAATCAATCAATCCAACATCAGGGTTCCGTAGGCATCTTGATGCTACGATAGTCAAAACGCTGAAGTATAAATTAGTATCTGTTAGAATAGCAGAGTTATTGTTAAGAAATTATATCAGAGTATTATCTGGTAGTAAATTGTCAAAGTATTATCATCAAAGTCTTTTCATCTGTTATATGTACAGTTAGTATAGATATTAATAAAAGCATCCTCTTGCTTTGCAAGACACTAGTTTGGGTTGTGTGTAGAAGTGAACTCCAGAGTGCAGAGCAACACTGCACCGAAGCCGGGAATCTTCAGTTAGTCAGATATGCCCGATTGTCAATACAAATATCGTTACGTCCATCTAGTAACGAGCCGAGCCGGCAATCATAGCTACTGCTTCGTTGGTAAGAAGGTTGTCCCAGCAACCATCACATCATATCTTACCATCGACGAAATAGAAAGTAATCATCACCCGGAGGTCCAAAACCTTCAATCTGTGTCTACACTCCATGGTTCGGGTTCGAGTCTTGCTTAGTTCATATATTCTTTGTTTAAATCTTTGCCTGTGTCTTAAAATTGCCTTGTTCATTGTTTTCGTGTAGGTCCTACTCGCTTTCGTTAGGTCTGCCATGTGCGCTTTTGTTCTCCATTGTCAGTATAAACGTTTACACCTATGGTAGTTTAGCCTGTGTTGCTTGCATTCGTTGTTAAACCATGGCCTGTTATTACTTTGTTAGGATTGTTAACGTTTCTGATATTTTTAGCGCATCCAAATGTTTTAATAGCCGCGTGCTCGAAGAGTTTAGAAAGTTCCGAAACAGTTGCATTTGCATTGTAATCTGTATATGTTGTGCTGGTTAATGCTAGTGATTTGGGCTTGTGATTGCGTTCTCTAAGAATTCGTTAGATTGTTCAGCTTTTCAGCTTTCAAACCCTATTATTATAAGAGACCTAGTGTTTTCAAACTAACTGAACTACTTAAAAGTAATAATATACCCGTTACGCGAAAATTAGCAGCTTTTTCATATCATGCCTTTAAACTACGAGGGAAACTTTTATCATGAGCATTTTCTCCAGTCTTGTGCTTGTGGTGTGTGTGGGCGCGTGTTCATGTGCGTGTTCGTGTGTGTATGCGTGTGCGTATATGGAGGAATGTGGTGTGTTGGGGTAAGATATGAATGAGGGGTGACGTGGGGATAAACACATGACAGTGTTTGATACTAGTTTGAACAAAGGTGATAGATATATCTTTATAGACCGCTTGAAAATGCGTAGTTTTTTCAATTTATATATTTACATTGATGTTTATATTAGATATTATTTACAATGATTATATATTTACGCATATATGTATAAATGTATGTGTGTGTGTATATGCAAGCATCTATGTAAGTGAATGTGCGTGCGTGCGTGCGTGCGTGCATGCGTGAGTGCGTGCGTGCGTGCGTGCGTGCGTGTGCATGCTTGCGTGTGTGTATGTGTGTGCGTGCGTGCATGACGGTGTGTGTGTGTGCGTGCGTGCGTGCGTGCGTGCGTGCTCGCGCGTGCGCGTGTGCGCGCGTACCTGCACATGCGTGCGTGCGTGCGTGCGTGCGTGCGTGCGTGCGTGCGTGCGTGCGTGCGTGCGTGCGTGCGTGCGTGCGTGCGTGCGTGCGTGCGTGCGTGCGTGCGTGCGTGCGTGCGTGAGTGTGTGCATGTATGTGCGTGCATGTATGTGCATGCACGTATGTGTGTGTGTCTGTACATACATATGTTTTCCTAGTTATCCGCCAATAATAATTGTACAACTGTACATTCAAGGTATATTGGGGAAATAAACTACTACTATAATAATAATAATAATAATAATAATAATAATAATAATAATAATAATAATCATTATTATTATTATTATTATTATTATTATTATTATTATTATTGGGTTTACTTTCAAGAATTTGGTAATTCCGCACCTTGATCATCTACCGTCGAAATAGAAGCAAAGTATTTATTTAAACATATGGCTTTTTCCGTGTCTGTCATGGCAGATTTCGTGTTTCCGTTATCATGATAAATCAATGGCGGGATGTTTGTTATAGAGCTTCCATGTATAAGTTTTTTAATCAAGTTCAATTGGGGACGTGGGTTATAAATCGATAGTTCATCTAAAATGGTATCAGCATATTCTGTAAAATCTTCTTTAGTTTCTTTTTCATATCGTTTACTTTGCTAGGTGTGATTTATTATTTTCCCAATTCGTTTGGGTGTTTGTATTTCCGCACGTTCTTCCTAAATCGGCCCCCTGTTCGAATTTCCCGTCTTAGGCAGCTATCAAACCAAGGTTGCCCATCTGGTTTAATAGTAACTGTTCTGTTTAGAATACACTGCGTTACCATATCCATATTTACAGTATTAAATAACTCACATATTTCATTCGTATCATTACAAGGAGAAAAAACTACTGCCCACGGTGCATCATAAACTTCGCTGTTTAGTTTTTCGAAATTAGCTCTTTTGTACTCCCAGACCTTTCTCTTGAATGTTCTTTTAATTGTATAGGAAATATTATCACTGCATATGTAGCTGAATCTGCACTGTATTCCATATATTCATGTAACACATCACACTCTACTACTTCGGTATTTCCATAAGTTAATATGGGCTCGAGAAGTGTTGCGGTCCAATGCGTTACAAGCTTTGGTTCATTTATAAATATTTTCATGTTATAAAAGTTAATTATATCTTTAAGATTGCTATGGCTTACATCCAATAGATCATTGTTTAAGGGTTGTATATAAAATACGAGCCAGATCGGGAAAAGCGGTAGTGAAAGAAGTTTGAGGCAGAATATCTCCATAACCACTTGGCCGATTGTCAGCAAATTTGCTGTGCAAATGTGACAATGACTCATAAATATGAGGCCCTAAATGATTTTGAATATACCTAGTGAGTTCTGAGTAATGCCCTGCTGACCTCGGCCACCTCCTAGCGAGCCAGCGGTCTTTGCAAGCGTGTTTTCCAACTTCATGTAAGATATCTCCAAAACTAGATGGTCGCCAGTAATGTAAGTTTGTGTGCTAGTGTGAGGTCCAATTACACTTTGAAGTACGTGAAAATAATTAAATTATGCTCTCCCATTCCGGAGAAATCGTCTGATGACCACGACCACCCTTCTAGCGAAATATGCGATTTTTGCCGTTTTAGAGTCCTTTGCGCAAATTTGAAGAAGGATATATAAATAACTACATGGTCACAAGTAACGAGATTTAGCATGTAAATGTAACATTCATCTGCAAATATAGTGATCTAAAAATTATTAAATTCGGACCAGTGGTTGATGAGCAGCAGCCTATTGACAACGGCCACCCCTGGCGAAAATCCTTGAAAAACGAAATTAGTTATAGCTATCGAATTTGACATCGCCGACCGACTCCATAAAATCTTGACAATAAACACAAGACTGCTCAAGAAAAAGGTGACAATACCGTAATCACCGGCGGTCGCTCAGCTTATTAATAAATTGCCATTGTGTAAGTAAATGGCCACTGTGTTATGTGTTAATCATTTAATCACCGGCGCGTGTTTGTGATTGACACGTAGAGGACAATAATGCAAATGCATATATATATGGCCAGATTTTATTTTAAGAAAACCAGTGTGAATTTTTTTAATTTTATTGCTGAAAGCTGTTTCTATCAAAGGCAGCTTACAGCAAAGACATTTTCAAAATAGACACCAATTAAGAAACCGAATAGATTTCATCCACGCCAACGGAACTCATCAGCTGGCTTTATGGTTACCACTATGTAGATTGCGATGTTGCGTGCGTACATCTGTGTCTATGTTGTTCACAGACGTACACTCGCGACACCGCTGTGAATGCATGCCCGTGCTCGAATCATAACAGATCAATTTGTGTGTGCTTAATATGCACTCATAAAATATCTCTACATAGTCTATAGATAGTTATACGTAAAAACTGTTGAAGATTTTGAAACGAATTTTCCTGAGAGACAGGCAGCCATGCTTTACAGTCAAATTAGGTTCAAAATTTTTCGCAGAATATTTCATCAACCATAATACTATGATCAGTATGGTTGAAAGCGTTAATGTTTAGGGCAGTAACGTTTTCCTAGATTTTTCTGTGTGCTAAGGCCTACACAACTTACGTGATACCTCGCAAAACACTTCGAATTTCCAATCTTCTTTTCGCATCCAATCATGTTTTGATATGAGCCTGGGCGGTCACAACCTTGGCATGTACAATTCAATAGTATGCACTGAATCTGTTCGTTTAATATTTCTGTTCGTTTTTCTCATTGCAGTATCTTTCGGAAACGCTGAGAAGACTATAATTTCCAATACACGAGGTATGGATATGAGGATATGGAATTCGTCAGGCCATTATATGGTTCAGATGATGTATAAATTTTAATCACTCACCCCATGCCAATCTCGAACCCACACCCAACTAATTGATGTGAATGTTAACCATAGCTGTTTTAATCCGGGATAACAGTGATGATCTACATTCATATCTCACATTTAAAACACTACCTCTTCCAGAGTTTGGCTTGGATGAATTCGTTACGCAGGAGTGAAGACTCATCATCCGTAATTTTGTGCGAGAATATTTCTTTTATAGTACGTACCGGTTCCTTTGGCGGGCCGGACTGAGACGAATAGTTATCTAACCTCATCATATCGTATACATGTTGATTAGTCGCGTGCGCTGACCGTGCAACTAAGACGAGCACCGTCTGCGATTAATTTATTAACACCTTTAATGATAGTTCTTGAGTTGTCGTGTGTTTATTGTCAGTCGGCCGATGTCAAATTCAATAGCTGCAAGTACACATATTGATGCAAGGCATCAATGGTAAATAGCGTGCCCGGAGCTTATTATAATTCTGAGAATAAACTCAACTGTTTCCTGAAAGAATGAAGTTATATAAAGGCATACAAGCCACTTATGGCAAAAATATACGTGGACAATAAACACAAAAGAAGGAATATTTCTTGCAAAAAGATATGGTCAGTAGTAGCTATGGGCTAGGAAAAGCAGCTTATATTTTTGGTCAGTCCAACAATTTTTCCATCCATCCTTTTACTCCAGGCCAAACTCCTTAACAGAGAGAGGAACAGACAAAATTAAGAGCAGCCAGTGATGAGAAAATTGCACTACTGCATCAATAGAGCGTAACAGATCGAATTTGGGTCATTAGGTATCAACAACTTGTAAAGATAAAGAAATCAACAGAACTGGCAACCCAGTCAGTAGAAAATCAGCGCAAGAAGCAGTACACACCCTGACACCCATTCAAACATATCAAAAAAAAACCTGAAGAATATTTTAAACCTAAATCGTGATACCTTCTTAAACAGACGTGAAGAGCTTATTACCCGGAAATATCTTGGTGAAATATACACTGCAATGCTAGTAAAATGCACAAAGCAAGTATATTTTTGATGCAATACAGGACCCTGATCTTTACCGACAGATAACCTTTTCAACAAGGTTAAGTGGCCAGGATAGAACCAATACCGTGAACCTAGTTTTCTCCAGCGAAAATGATATAGCAGAAAACATTCTGACAAGACCCAGTGGGAAACAGCCACAATCGTGATCTGTTTCATTTAGCTATCATATCTATTAAACGATTTCTTTACTGGCAACAGTGACAAACTATTAAATCAAATATTTTTGCTCGACAAAGAGACCAAAATCGGCCTCAACCGTTATAATGATGACGATCTTGTTGACCATATGTGCAAATGTTAGGGTATTAGCCTGATAAGTCAGGTTCCACCAGTACACGCGGCTAATAATATGGGATATATAGAAATATTTTCACATTACTATAATAAATATTTGGTGGTAGAATTATTACAACATTTTGTACAGCACGAGAACATAGTGAGTTCTACATGGCCTTATGTTCGAAAACTGGCTACAAGGCATGTAGAGATATTCTGGTACCGAATATAGTACATTATTGGAATTTGACAATGGTGTGCCACTACTAAATTGCATATGACGAAATTACTGTATAGTAAACATTTTTTAAACCTTTGGTACTTTATTAGCGTATTCATATACGTATCTAACCATATGGGTGAACTTCTGGGGTCGAACCTATTCCAAACAGTGTGGTACAGAAAATCGTTGATCTGACAGAATTTGCGCCAATTTTCGGTATAGAATTGTGTACTATGAAATTACGTTCCTGTAGAATTTTTTAAAATTCGGAATACAACTAGCATATTTCCTATAAGTATTTGTGGGTGAAATTCTGGGGGTGAACGTATTGCAATGAAAACCATGAATTATCCTAAGTTTATTTACGTTATGAAATTTTTAATTCTCACTACATCGTAAGCCTATGCCTACACCTATCTAAACATATGGGTGATATTCTGGGCCGAACCCATTATGAGCGATATGTCAGGACATATCAACACCTATCTGAATGTGGTGAATGTGAACCAACCATATTACAATGGGGCCATATGGCGAATATGTAACTACATATTACCAAATTACTTTTGCTGCAAAATTATGGTAGAACCGTGCAAAAGCAGTAGTACATATTCAGTTATATACAGCTATATGTAAAAAAAGATTACAAACCGAGAACTGAGATTCTAATACTGAATATAGTAAATTGTTGGCATTTGACAACTGTGATAACGTAAGAAGATGACCGGTCATTACATTAGAGGTGTAATTTCGAAGAAGCCCAGCCTTTATTTTTAGATGGATCCATTATTGGTAGCGAACTCTGTCTACTTTTTCGCCCTCTACAATATTATTACGCATGTTTTTCTTTTGAAATTTACCACACACATAGTACGCCTCAAGACTGTCTGTACCAAGTCTGTAATTTTTACCCTATCTCGAATGCAACAAATGTGAATCATACTATAATACAATACGGGAAAGGTTAAATAGACATGGTACATCATCGTCGTCCTCATAATGTATTAACCCTGTATTACCTAAATTGAGTCAAGAATATAAAAAAAAATTGGTTATTGAGTGCCTATTTGCAGGCCAATAGACGACTGTTTTGAAGAGTTAATATTGGAATGACTAGCTCAATTATCGAGCCAGTCATTTCAGTGGTGAATTTTCAAAAACGATCTTCTCTTGACCTATAAATTAACATCCTCAAGATCACTGTAGAGGCCGGTTTTGGCGGCCTCCTCATGAAAGGGTTAAAATACATTAAGAGAAGATGATAGGCTTACATGGGCAGTCGTTGTCGTTGCAATACTTAATACAGGTCTATGATAGCAACAAGTAGGTGGGTAGGGTGGGGTGGGCTACCAGTCAAAGTATTAAAAAGATATTCATATAGTTGTCTTTATCTGAGATATTGAAATTTTGGTGTTAAACATTCCAAAGGATTTTGTTAGAAAAACACACAATTGTGCCAAAGTAAGTCACATCTTAGTGGCGGTTGCTTGAAATGACTTACATAGGCCTAACGTTAGTCAATCGGTCACTGAATCCGGATGGTATATTAATACATTAATACCGCGTCCGTGTTGGTATCGATGGATCTCTGAGCTTCTTGACTATCAATTTCCAGAGAACTATGCAGGTAAGGCGTTGACTATTTTGAAACCAATTTGTGTGGGTGCTGTTGCTGCTTGTGGCAGTAGCATCGCCCAGCCAAATTAGTTTCAAAATATTCACCAGCACGTTTTGTAAATAGCAAAGACACGTGTTGGACTATTAAGCATTTAAGACGGACTAAATTAAGTCATGATTATGACGTCATCCTATACGTCACGTCGTTGATTATGACATCATATGACGTAATATGATGGATAAACAACATGAAAATGCCCAATTAGCAAGTGGTATTAATTATCCTCCCTCCGTCAGAGGACGAGTACAATGTATTCAGGGCAACAATCTATGATTGGCCTTGTTAAAATATGTGACCTATAAATATGGGTGGTCTCTTAATACAAGTGGTCCATATTGTGTGGGCCACTCATTACCAAGTGGTATTAGCCTTGTAATGCTCAATTTGCTCATGATAATTTCAATAGAGAGATCCATTTCTAGGTATGCCACGCGTATTTCTAGCTAAGCTCCACCCCGTTCTGCGTGTTGGAATCGATGTATATATACGCTGAATAATGAATTCCCAGACTTCCAATTTCAAGGTAACTATACAGGTAAGCTGATGACTATTTTGAAATTAATTTGACTGGGTGCTTTTAAAGGTTTGCTGCCTCTGGCCGCAACAACGCCAGGTCAAATTAGTTTCGAAATATTCAACACGATGTTGATTAAACAGTAAAGACATACAATTCGTACACTTGCCGGACTATTCAGTGTTCATGACTGAGCTCGATACGCCATTCATTTACACATTTTGGAGTGTGACGTCAGCCTCTATATGAAGTAATTGATTATGACGTCATATCCTTCAGTTACATATCGAACCCAGCCATTATCATAGAAAATGACTGTTGAATAAATAGCAAAGACATACAATTCGAACAGCGTCTAGTCAAATTAGTTTCAAAATATTCAACAGCATGTTGATTAAATAGTAAAGACGTGCAATTCGCATACTTGACTGGCTATTCAATGTTCCTGGTGGAACTAGATACGTCATTCATTACACATTTTGATTGTGAGGTCCAGCTACATCTGATAATTATGACGTCATATACAGAAAAATCCATTATCATAGAAAATGTCCTATGTCTAATTGCCGTCCAAGAGACCATTATGGTTTTTCTTTTGCAATTTACTACTGGAATTATATGATCGGTTATCCAACCAGTCATTCCAGTGGTAAACCTTCAAAACAAGTTCTCCGGCGAGTAGCTAATGCAAATGGACATTTCTCACGATCACCGCAAGAAGCCATTTGTGGTCAGTTTGATAGAGTGCTAAAGTGGACTTATAAGAGACGCTGCGAGTGGGCGTGTGCTTGAGTACTTTCGTCTGGAGAAGGAATGATAAACATGTTTTGTACGCAGTCCTCCAGCAAAAGAAGCTTATTTAGAGTAGTTATTTGGAGTTCCGTTGGCTGTTTATTAAAATAATTAAGCGGTCCATGCCGCGCAAACTCTATTACAGTCGGACCAGAACAAATAAGAGAACTCGCTATGAATCACGCGCATGAAGATCACAATTATGAGATATCCAGCAATCTAAAAATAGAGTCGTGTCTTCGCGCCGAGAATTATTAGATCTCGTATCGATGGAGATCGCGTGAGACACAGCCCCACAATCCCCTGCGCGAAATGGCCGCGTCTATAGGCAATTCTAGGCAGCAATAAATAGAAGCGTGCACGCTCCAGCGGGCACGCAATAACTAATTTCTTTCTCAAGGATTCTCGCTAGGGAATGGCCGTGGTCAGCGGGCTGCTACTCATCAACCACTGGTCCGAATTTAATAATTTTTACATCTCTATATTTGGTGAGTAATGTTACATTTGCATATTAAATTCTGTTACTTGCGACCATGTAGTTATTCATATATTTTTCTTCAAAATTTCGTAAAGGCCTCTAAAACGGCAAAAATCGCATATTTCGCTAGAAGGGTGGTTGTGGTCAGCAGGGGATTTCTCCGGAGTAGGTGGGCATAATTTAATAATGTGCATATGGTCCAACTTATAATTGGACTTCACATTTGCACAGTAAATTTCATTACTGACGACCGTCTAATTTTGGAGATGTATTACATGAAGTTGGAAAACACGCTTACAAAGACCGCTGGCTCGCTAGGAGGTGACCGTGCTCAGCACGGCATTGCTCGTAACTCACTGGCGCAGATTCACAATTCCTTTAGGGCGTTATATTTACTAGAGATTGTCACATAT
Source organism: Chaetoderma sp. LZ-2023a (assembly GCA_034401795.1). Taxonomy (NCBI): domain Eukaryota; kingdom Metazoa; phylum Mollusca; class Caudofoveata; order Chaetodermatida; family Chaetodermatidae; genus Chaetoderma; species Chaetoderma sp. LZ-2023a. The sequence continues at coordinate 107,543,429 of CM067373.1, forward strand.
GCTCAACAAATTTGGTGAGAATCAGCCAAATAGTTATGGAGATATTCTGCCTCAAACTACTTTTACTGCCGTTTTCCCGATCTGGCCCGCATTTTATACCCAACCTTGTTTAAGGCGCCTGATATTATTAAGGGTAAAGATGTATCAACAGCCCCTCCAATGGACCTTTCCGGTTTTAGGTCTGCTCCGCCCATCTCTGGCTAAGCTCCACCCACACCTCGCTCGTGTTTGGATCGATCGATCTCTGAACACCCTGACTATCAATTTCCAAAAAACTACACAGGCAACATGTTGAATATTTTGAAACTAATTTGACTGGGTGCTGTTGCTGCCTAAGGTAGAAACAGCGCCCAGTCAAATTAGTTTAAAAATATTCAACAGCATGTTTATTAAATAGCAAAAAATTACAAAGACATACAATTCCTACAACGTGCCGGACTAGTTGAGATTTGATGACGGTCTATATGGAACCATTTGTGACGTAATGATTGTGACGTCATCATACACGCGCTGCGCTGATTATGACGTCATACGAGATCAGATGATGGATGGATACTCTGGAAAGGTGAATTTCCCTGGATAAGTAAGACGAAGGAAACACTGGAGCACTGGAGCACAATAAAGCCAAAGCTACCATTATTCATTTTAACAAATATCTGCTCAATATCTCCAGTTTCCAATTCTGTATGCCTCCTAGTGTTTAAAATGTTTGAGATGTAGAGTAAGAGTACGCTACCAAGTCTGTCAGGTGGCCGGTCCTTTCTAATTGGTTAATGATAGTTTTCTAAAATGAGATCTTCCGACCGAGGATTATTATTTTGCTTTCTGTAACACAGACAATATCATACGGTTTCTAAATATCTATACATCAGGCCGAGTTGTCAATTCACCTTTCCAGCTCAGTGCGTGTATGATGACGTCTCAATCATTACGTCACAAAGGGTGCCATATAGACTGTCATCAAATCTCAAATAGTCGGACACGTTGTTTGAATTGTATGTCTTTGTAATTCATTGCTATTTAATAAACATGCTGTTGAATATTTTGAATAACATGTTATACACATATCTAACAGTCTTGCATCAGATCACAGTGTCGTTCTGTTAATGTCGTATTAGGAACATCCTTACTCAAGGGATAATATGTATAATTGCTAATTATGGACAATGCTATCGACTGCGTTTCTTCAGATAGTGTGCATATTTGTTTTGCGCATACTTCTGATTCTATGGTTGTGATGGATGTACCAGTGGACGTGACACAGATTCGGTGATCAGTCCAATCCATCCCAAATCCACAACCAGTACCGTATTTTGTTAGAGCAGGCTACCAGCTATAGCTCTCAGTGAGGTGTAGTCTGCACATTATCTCTGACCACTACCAGGCTTCGGCTATGGTAATGTGAAGACACTTACGACATGGCTGAGATCTGACATCTATTATAGCGTATTCATAATTGAGCTAGCAATACAGGGCCTGACACACACACCCATGGTGACACAGAGACGGGACCAATGGTTTTCCTTCACCACCGAAGGACATGTCATCTGAATGACGGATAGAACAGCACAGGTGGCACAGCTTGATCGCATGCCTGAAGGCAGGATAGAACCAGGCTCATTGGGTTGGAATTCCAAACATGGGCTGCACAATGGTTTAACCTTCCTCCTACCAACGTGTGCCCAATCGTACCATAGACATTGGTATTGACCGCTGATGCATCATGCTTTCCTCAGTTGCATAGCACAACCAGGATTTTATTAAATTGTTTCCATATAGAGGCCTCTTCTAACCAAAATGTTAATTCCAGATTCTAGCATGTTACATACATCTAGCATGAGCTTTCTGGCCCGGGCTGAATGGACCCCAGCGAGATTTCGCAAATACATAAGTACACAGGTATAATGGTGTTGTTACAAACCCTATCTAATGGTAAAGTTTCCAGTATCTAGCTGTTGTAATACTCTCCCTGTCATTTCGTTCTTTTTATTGCAATAAATCTGTGTAAAGAGCGGGTAATGAATGTGGTATAGTGCAGCGGAATCGAGCTATTCAAGAAACAAAAGATGGTTCTAGCCGCGAGGATTCTGACTATCTCAAATAGTGATAATAATCATAAATGAAAGCCCTCGGACTGTAGAGGTACAGAACAGCTGAACATTCTGCTTGTGACCAGGATGCCAGAAACCCATCCTCCCCAGCCAGATGCTGAGCCTATCAGAGAGATAGGTCCCAACTTATAGTGCGGGGCCGTGGCCGTATATAAGGCGACCGTGTAAGCTTCCACAGAATATCCCTGATACGGATCAACTTTCGACAGGAGAATCAGATACTACCAAGCATTTGCTCATTGTACAGAAAGGTACTGCATGACAGTAGAATCCACCAAAGCTTAGTAAACGGCATATGCAATGCATAGTCGGAGAAGCTTCAGGCAAACACATGCTGTTCAATGCAACAGTATTGATGGGATCTATTATTTTTCGTGTATTTTTTTTGGATAACGTAGGTAAACTGGAACGTTTTTGCATCTAGTTGGTATATTCTTTAGTATTTTGACAATTACATCTTTTAAAGTGGTCCCACAGTTGATTATTTAACAGCATGGTTTGTTATGGGATCCACACAATCCCCAATGCGACCAACATGAATAGATCCTTCCGTGGTACACTATATTGATGCTATAACTGTGTACAGGCATCTGTAATTGATGGTCAATCAATGTAAGAGTAATGCAGAAAGATATGTATATATTTTCATGCATTGCATGGATCAGGTATAGTGAAATCCTGTTAAATTTTGTAAAACATTGTCACGTTTTGCATTATGGGTGTATTGTCTCTGGTAAAAGGAATAAATTAGTAACTAGTTGCATCAGAATGACCTATTAACTTGTCTCTGATATTAACTTGTGCACGATTTGTATGTACAATTTGTTGGGAGAATGAGGATTAGCTGATCGATGTGTCAATATGGTGAATTCCATCCAGTCGCTCTGGTACAAATATATTATTTGAGATGAAGACAGCTCCTCAGTTTGACAGTTTATCTCGAGCGACTAGGACGTGTTTTTAATTAGAGTACCATTACTTTATTAATTGTAAGTTACCTACTGTGTAATATATAGTACTGCTAGAAGGGTGTAAGAGTGATAATCGAGACATGTTTAAATATGTGTGATAGTGTGATGTTTATTTAGAGCTTTGTGAAAATACTCACGTGTGTCAATTATGGTCATTGTAGTTGACATTATTCCCACCATAGCCATTTATGTGCCGAAGTACATGGTTATCAGAAGGGTAGAACTACAGGAATAAGTTCAAAGGTTTATTTGTTTTGTCTGTAATGTTACAGAATAGCTGCAGTCTAAGGTCACTGCATCAATGGCAGATAATTTGATTTCTTGTGAATGTTTCCTCTTGTAACTGTTTTATTCAGAGTACAAATGCGGAAGCCGTGATGGCAGATCATTCAATAACTGTCTCTGAACTCAGTGTAAATTCTGAGTGTAGTGGGGTGTCTGCGACCCAAAGTAGTTCAGCTCTGGATCAGTCTGATATGCTAAATATGTTAAATTCATTAAGAAAAACATAACAAAAACAAATTAATTTTTTTAACAAGTTGATATCACAGCAGGCTGGTAAAAGTGATAAGCGGATAGAATATGAGCCGCCTGTGAAATAGTGTTGTTTACAGATCCCCGTCATGAAACAGATGGTGAGTAGGGGTGGTGGCAGTACTGCGGGAGGGTGAATCTACAAACCCTTTCTTAAGCATTACAAACGAACTAAGTGCTGAGGTTAATGATTCTGACAGTGATAATGAGTTTGAAGTGACTCAGATTAATGTGGTTCTAAATGATATACAGGATTTGTATTGCCAGGATACCATTGTAGGACCTAATACTAAGCAAAGCTTGGAAGATTCAATTAACATCTCTTTTTGCACTGCTGCTAATACGGAAAGATTAAACAAATTGAGAGAGCTTAGACAGGCATATCTTAGGCCACGGAATTGCAATAAACTGTCAACGACTAGAGTAAATTATGAGATATTCGATTTGGCTAATACCCCTACCCCCAAACCCACCCCACCCCACCATACATTCCAGAGACATAAAAATGGGCAATGTACATGGATTGCTTGTTAAAGGCAGAGTGTCATTAATTTCAGTAACAGAATCTATTATGAATTTTGCTGCAAACTGGTCTAAAATTGATTGTAAGGGCAGTGTCGTTAAACTCACTGACTCTATGAAGCTGACTTCATCCAGATTTACTGCTTTAAAGATAAGGATAACTTTAAGCCGGGTATCAATAAGAGATACAAACAGCTCTGTAAACCTGATCACAAAGTGACAAATATGTTATTTGGAGATCACTTACCCAAACAATTGAAAGATATTGGAGAAGCGAGTAGACTTGGCCAACAAATGAGACCGGGTTTCTCCGACCAATACAATAAGGATCAATATGGCAATCCATCAACTAGCCACAATAACATATTTGGTCGTGGCTTTTATGGGAGATATTTTAGGCAAAGAAAATCAGCCATTCTACACCAACAAACCAAAGATGGGAACATATGGGGCTGGAAAAGGAAGTCTTCGATGTAGAGTTGCATCATATCCATAATCTAGCTACCTGTAGAGAAGAGGTGAGTTTTACTATTAGTAAACCATTGGATAATGTTATAAACACACCAGAAAACAGTGTAGCTGGGAAGACGGCAAAATGTTTAAGAGAATGGAAAAATACTACAAGTGACATTAATATTTTGGAAACGATTCAGGGTTTGCATATTCAAAAGACAAGCTTTTGTTGAACAATGAAATAAATCAACTTGAACAGTTACATGTCATTGAACAGGTGTTTGACAAGCAAGATGGTGAATTTATATCAACCATTTTTACTCGCCAACAGAAAGATGGCGGTAGAAGAGTTATTTTGAATCTTAAATCGTTTAATCAGTGTGTTTATAGTCCACACTCTAAGGTCTGAATTAGTGTTAATGTCTAGAAATTGTTTTTTCGCGTCTATTGATGTAGTAGATGCCTATTACACAATTCCCATAAATAAAAATGAACGAAAATATCTGTGATTTCTTTGGAATGGCTGTAGGTAAGAATTCCGTTGTTTAGCTAATGGGCTTTCGAGTGCCCTGCGTATGTTTACATAATTGATGAAGTGCATATTTTCGTCATTAGGAAACCAGGGGCATGCAAACTATATCGATGATTCTTTATTGATGTCAAATACATATTGTGAACGTAAACAAAATATTGTAGAGACTGGATATTATGGAATGACCTGGATTCACTGTGCACCCTGATAAATCCATATTAGGACCAACGACAGAAATTAAATTTTTGAGTTCATTTAAATTCTAAGAAAATGTCACTAAAGTTAACTAGTGACAAAGCAGTTAAAACCATTAACAAGCTTGATCAGCTGTTAGAGAAAATGCAATGCACTATTAGGGAGTTTGCTGAAATTATTGGAATAGTAATAGCTTCTGAACCAACTGTAAGACATGGACCTATGTATGTAAAGCGACTGGAATTCTAAAAAATTAAACACTGAAGAGTAGCTTAGGCAATTTTGAGGCAACATTTTTTATGAATTTGGAATGCAGAGAAGACTTAAAGTGGTGGATTAGGAACATTGCAATGTGTGAAAAAACAGTGGGTGTTCCCAAGCATGACATTATTTTGACTAGTGAGGCCTCAAATTTAGGCTGGGTAGAACATATAATGGGCAATCGACTGGTGGACTCTGGAATGAAGGAGAGGCGTGTAAATAAATTATTTATAATTACATGCAACATTACTAACTCGTAAGTCGTTTTGTAATAATATGCGTAATATGCATAAAATATTGGTGGGTAACACTACAGCTATGATTTATATTAACAAGCAGGGTGGAATGAAAGTATAATGTAATAACATTGCTAGGGAAAATGGTTATGGGCTATTCCGAGAAATATTTGGTTATCAGGGCCACACTTACCTGGCTCCATGAACACATATGCTGACTTGACTTCACGGGAACATAATAGTGGCACAGAATGGATGTGAAATGAATGTGTTTTTAAACAGCTCATGCCAGTTTTTTGGGAAAACAGATATCCCCTATTACCCAATTATGTGTCATGGAAGCCAAACCATGGCGCGTTAGCTATGGACGCCTTTGCCATGCATTGGGGGAAATAACTTAATTTGATGTATTAAGAAAAGTGGAAAAGGATGCAGCAGAAGCGATTTTAATAGCACCTATATGGCCAACACAGTGTTGGTTTACGAGGCTTCTAATTTCATCTCGGACTGCCCACGTGCTCTTCCGGTGAGCAGAACATTGTTAATAATGCCAAACAACAGGGCAATGCATCACTCTTTAAAGTACACGCTTCACCTGACTACTTTCGGAATATCGGGCAAGTACTCCGCAAGAGAGGCATATCACAAGAAGTTGTTGACGTGTTGGCTCAGTTCCACACAACCCCAATATCGGGTATATATCAAAAAGTGGATGTGTTTTTGTGAATAAAGGGAACTTGATCCCTTTTCAACATTTATAAACAATGTGTCGGATATTCTCAATCTCTGTATATACGGCTGGATTAGGCTACATTGATCTAAATTCAGCAAGATCAGCATTATTTTCCTTGCTTAGTGTTGAGGCTAGTGAAAGTATCGGTAATGATTCTTTGATAAAGAGATTTTTGAAAGGTGTATATAATATTAAATCAGTACTACCGCGGAATATCGCAACGCGGGATGTCTATTTAGTTCTTGACTATATTAAGAATGAACCAGATGTAAAAGTCGGTGATCATAAACCATTATCAAAAGACACAATAGCTAGGTGGATAAAGCTATTATTAGTTAGTGAGAGTGTGAATGTTAACATTTTTAAGGCGCATAGTATTCGGTCAACTAATGCGGCGTGAAGAATGTGCAAGTAGCCACCATTATGAGGACTGCTCGTTGGTCAAGTGGATCAGTTTTCCGGAAAGCCTATAGGATTCATGTTACAGTTGTTGTTACAGTTGGACATGCCGTTGTGGAAACACGATATAACAGCAAAGGAAGTAAAGGTTTTGACTAGGTGTGCTAGACTAAATTGCATGTACGTCCTAACATCACTCATTTACAGTTAAAATATTTTGACTGCTTCAGTACAGAAATCAAATGCATATCTCTAAATACCTCAAATAATATATTTGCATCAGATGGACTGGATGGAATTAGTAAATTAAATGAAATTGATTAATATTTTATTTGTAATTCCACCCCGTCTCATATGGTACATAGATATCATGTGCCCTCCCTTGTTGAAGGTACCCACCCTTTATTCCACACTGCATATTGATTTCTACGCTAAAGCCTGAGGAGCTGTCCTCATCTGACATAATAGCTATGCACCATATGGGACGGGGTGGAATTACAATCAAATATCAATAAATTTCATTTAATTTACTAATTATACATGCAGTGCGTTATTAAGATCAGATTCTTTCAACTCGGAGTGGTATTGTTTGTTGATTCAACAACCATGACCTGTTCTGCCTAGTAGTTATTTGCTTTACTAATCACTGGGCTGCTGAGCTAATGCATATTTATCCAATATGCAGCGGCATATGTTCGATCCAACAAGTACACACATATAATATGGTAATCATTTGGAGGAGTCGCGAAGTGAAGTGACTTCTGGCGCCATAATATTGTTATTCTCTGAGGTATGGGGTGGGGTTGGGGTGTCAATGAGGTTTATGGCAAACAATTGTTACTTGAGATGAGAAATATATAATAATGGTTGGGGTATGTAACTTGATGCACGTGCGTGCGTGCGTGTGTGTATGCGCGCGCTCAAGCATTGCGTGCGTGTGTGTGTGTGTTGTGCGAGGAGAGAACTATGAGAGAGAGAGAGAGAGAGAGAGAGAGAGAGAGAGAGAGAGAGAGAGAGAGGGAGAGAGAGAGTGGAAGGAGAGCGAGTGAGAGAGTGAGAGAGACAATGTGGGAGGGAGACAGAACGAGAGAGAGAGAGAGAGAGAGAGAGAGAGAGAGAGAGAGAGAGAGAGAGAGAGAGAGAGAGAGAGAGAGAGAGCGAGAGAGAGAGAGAGAAGGTTGAGCAAGGATGTTGTAGTTCCCTCGTACAGCAACAACTTCCAATCAAATTACTTGTAGTTAATTAATTATCTCTTAATAAACTAGGTCCATGCATGACGAATTGACCCTGATTTCCCACCAAAATATTTCACCGGAGACAAATATATTATTGGCTAAACATTATGAAAACAATGTGACTGATTGTGCTTTCTGACAACGTTGGCAACAACCTTTAGTCAACTATATTTGGAAGCAATCATCAGGAATTTAATGTCCAAAAAATGCGGGTTACTAGGCCAATACCCGGTCGTATTGGCCCGGTATTTGGTCAATACCGGCACAATAATCTGCGTTATCTGGTTTGTTACTTCTAGCAAATATCATCTACACAAATGCGGTCGGATTGGCTAAATAAGCACGTTTTCTCGGTCTCCTTGGCAACGATTAATTATTTAAAACCCATTATTATATTTATTGAACCGAAGTTCCCAATCTCTCCATATCCGGCGGGTGTTAAAAGGGAATTGTTTGTTTTTTTGTTTAAAAACGAACGATTGATGATGTGATACATAAACATTCGTGAGTGAGCCATAGCCGGTGAATTATTGGCACGTTTAAGAATTCTGAAGCCTAGAATTTCCAATTCACTGACAGCGTTCGGGTAAGCGGTTGGTTATTTTGAAACTAATTTGACAGGAACACGCTATCATAGGCAACAACACCTCACAGTTATATTAGCTTCAACATATTCAACAGAATTGTTATTGTATTGTAAATTATCTTTCCTATTGGCCTTTCGGGTTCAAAGGGTAAAATACTGACTGTTGTTTCCCTAGCAGACGACATTGCATGTCGCTCTAGCAGACAGCATTGTGCTTGAATGCTATCGGATCGGTGGAAACAGACGAGAGGATTAGATTATCGGATACTGTCACTAGATGCCATAGAATCACAAGGCCAGCAACTCGGCAATCATTATGGCAGAAACTGTAAGTATCTTGTAAATATTTGCAGGTAAAACTTGCTTAATCACCCTTGCCTCATCTTAGCCCTTTACTGGTCACGCCGTCCGAAAACGGTCTCTGCGGTGGCATCAAGCAATATCCAAGGGCAGGCCAAGAGAACTTGTTTTAATAATTCTCCACTGGAATTACGAGCCAGTTAATCCGGTGTTAAACCTTTTAAATATTCTTCTCTGCCCTGCAGATGGGAACTGGCTAAGCAAACACTTGAATTGTCTTGGCCATTAGCCCTTGTGAAGGTCGGGTCAGCTAAAACCACATCTGCCATGACCGTGGCGAATGTCTATTTGCATTTTGCAGGCCATTTAGAAGACGAATTTTCTTTGTAAATTTCAGTGTTAAATTTGCAAAAAATCTCTTTGACTGAAAAGATTATTTTCTTTAAAAAATTGGCCATTAACCCTTTGACCCACATATCAGCCAAATGCGACATCTGCAGTGGTCTTGAGAGATGTCCATTTGCAGACCAAAAGAATACTACGTTAACCGAGTCAGTCATTCCAAAGGTAAATTTTCAAAAACAGTCTTCTCTTTGTCTGCAAATGGACATTTTCCATGAGAAAATTGAAATTTTATTGAAAAAGTGTGAGCGTTAAAGGTTTAAGAGGTCACCTGTTATCAGTAGTTTTGAGTCGTTGTTGACGTTAGGGTGTTAAAGGCCAACGGACATCTTTAGGCACGATTTTGTTGGTCGTTAAGGAAAATGGTCTGATTGACTCATCATCTTCTGGCATGCTTCGACATTATTTTTCCAGCAATGAGATTTTTAGAACTTATCATCTTTACTCGCAAATTCAAATTAAATACTTTATTTGTTTATATGAATATATTTGCAAACGCTAAGGAATATGTATTGTGTAAAGGTCTACGCATATACGGGCAATGAGTATGGTAAATTATAAACATCAAAAATGGTACGTAATTGATATCAAAATATCATATCGTCGATATATTAGCTTTTGGTTCAACTACGAACCCATAATATAGAAATATGAAAGAGAATGACGTCCCCTTTGTCACTATTTTGTATGCTTAGTATCTAAATGAAGAATTCCGGTTTATCCATCAATCATATGACGTCATAGTCAACTACATGACATGTCGTCATAATCAATTACGTTATGAATGACGTAAGTTCAACACGAACGCTTAATTGAAGATGAACTAAGAGTAGTTGTACAAATTGTATGTCTTTCTTATTTAATAAATATGCTGTTGAATATTTTGGAACTAATTTTACCCAATGCTGTTGCTGGCATATGCAGCAACAGAACCCATTCAAATTAGTTTCAAAATATGCAAAGCTTACTTGTACAGTTTTCTGGAAATTGACATTCATAGAGTGCAGGTATCGATTGATCCCAACACGGGAAAAGTGTGGGTGAAGCTTAGGGTAAAGATGGGCGGAGCTTAGCTGAAACTGGATTCCATTACGGCGCAAAGTTGTGGGCGTTCTTTGACGCAGATACCGGGAGGAGTTCCCTTTCTGTTTGGGGTTTTTAATAAGGTAGAGCACGTGAATTCAAGGTTTATCCTATCAATCGAAAACGGATAATATGAGATCTTGCATTTTCTTTAACCCATTAGTGGCTAGATTTGGTCAAGAAAATCTAAATATTTGCTATTTTGATGTCTATTTGCACGGAAAGAGAACACTATTTTTTAGGATTTACCACTTGAATGACTGGCTCGGTTTTGGCCGATTTCGGCATGAATCGATTAACGGTATGAGGTAGATGGAAAGATTGCGTGTGTAATAGTGGATGCGAATCGGTTGATTTTAACTCTTTGATGCCTAAATTTTGTCAAGAAAATCCTAATATTTCCTTATTGAATGTCCATTGGCAGGCCACGAGAAGACTGGTTTTTTAGGATTTACCACTGGAATGCTTGGCTCGGTTAACGAGCCAGTCATTTCAGTGGTAAATTTTCTAAAATAGCCTTCACTTTGCCAGCAAATGGGCATGCAAAATGAGCGCTGTTTGACGCCGGTTATGGCCGGATTCGGCATGAAAGGATTATTGAAACTTCCATGCTTTAAAGCATTGTTATGCAGAAATATCTAGCGAATCTACGGACATCTGGTCAATACTAATTGTTAGACCTTTAGTGATTAGATGTCGCTAAGAATTATAAAATATTTGCTTATATAATGTCTATTTGCAGGTCATGAGAGTAATATCTTAGAAAATTTACCACTGAAATGACTGGTTCTGTTATCGAGCCAGTCATTCCAATGCTAAATTTTCAAAAATATTATTTTCTTGTAGTGCAAATCGACATTCCTCTAGACCACTGTAGACCCCGGAGTTTTTGGCCGGTTCTTCATGAGTGGGTTAGTCTGATATTTAGATCATGATAATTCAAAATAATAAAAACCAGTAAGTTTCTCCCTTGTGTCATACCAAATCATGAAGATATCATCCAGAAATGGTAAAGAAGAGGTTGTTTTGCTCTTTGCTTAACGCATCCGTCTCCAACGCTGCAAAACACGGGCAAAATGACCGCCAAATCATGACCTTTGAGAGGTATACCGAGACACCAAAATTCTTGAAAATAAATTTTTTTAAATTGCATACTTTTAGAGACTTAAGTTGTGTAACTCAATGTAATCAATTAAAATACATATTAGCATAATAATGGTGATTTTATTCTGTATAAATAAGTTAAAAGATTTTGTTCTGTAGGTGAAATAGGGACAGGGCCTAGGTGACTTTAATTCAAATTTTTGCTGATATAATAAATTATGCTTCAAAACTACAATCTCAAACCACAACCTGGCGGTGCCATGTGGTCTAACAACGAATCTGGACATATATGGATTTATGTAGAAGATAAAATGTACGTGGTTTCGACTCTCGTTTTACAAATATGTATTCATATTCCTTTCCGTATTCATTCTTATCGTGATCGACCAATGCGTGCATGAGTAGGTGAACTTAATTATATAAAGATAGATTTATTTCCACAATAGGCAGATGATCTTTGAATGTACAGTACATAAACATCTTTTGGCGGAACACTAGAATATTACAATATTAAATTACTATATAAATTAAAATTACTAATTGTTTAACAGTATTCATTTACCTTTATACGACATATTATATAGTTTTGTTACATTTAGTAATTTTTCTACAACAAACATGGTGCGGACATGAATCTCTTAACCAGTTCGTACAGAAGACAGCCAACACTGGCCTTTGTAATGGTCTTCAGGAATGTCCATTCACATGCCAGGAGAAGACTACCCTTGAAATATTACCACTGGAATTACTGGCTCGATAACTGAGTCAATCATTCCAGTCGTAAATTTTCGAAATTAGTCTCCCTGCCCGCCAATGGACATTCTGTAAGCTGATAATTTGATTTTCATGACTGAATTCAGCCATTAACCCTTTAACCCTCGAATTTGTTCAAGAAAATTTCAAATTTTTTCAAAGAAAATGTTCCTTTGCAGACCAAGAGAACACTATTTTTGAAGATTTACCACTGGAATGACTGGCTCGGTTATCGAGCCCAGTCATTCCATAGATAAATTTCCAAAAATAGTCTTGTGGTCTACAATTTCGCAAAACTACTGCAGAAGCCATTTTCGGCTGATATGAGTGTTAAAGTGTTCCGTTTTTCACTGATATGAGTGTTAAAGTGTTCCGTTTTCGGCTGATATGAGTGTTAAGGTGTTCCGTTTTCGGTTGATATGAGTGTTAAGGTGTTCCGTTTTCGGCTGATATGAGTGTTAAAGTGTTCCATTTTCGGCTGATATGAGTGTTAAAGTGTTCCGTTTTTCACTGATATGAGTGTTAAAGTGTTCCGTTTTCGGCTGATATGAGTGTTAAGGTGTTCCGTTTTCGGCTGATATGAGTGTTAAGGTGTTCCGTTTTCGGCTGATATGAGTGTTAAGGTGTTCCGTTTTCGGCCGATATGAGTGTTAAGGTGTTCCGTTTTCGGCTGATATGAGTGTTAAAGGGTTAAAGTGTTAACAGACACTATCTATTAAACACCTCCAAAATCCATAACAACACCATGATAAAGATGACATTACATATACTGTACTTATTTTGCAAATGTTGCTTGTTTCATTGTTTGTAATGTTTGTGATTAGGGCCTACTGTTCTGCGTATATGCTACACCAGATGTCGGTTCGAAAATTCGAATATTCAAATATGGGTTCGCATAGACCAATGGAGGAATCCAGTTCCTCAGTCAAGCATATGACTTCATAATCAACTACGTCACACGTAGGCTGGCTTTATACGCAATTATGTCATGAATGACGCGATTTAGTCCGTCAAATTGTACGAATTGCATGTCTTTACTATTTAATAAGGACGCTGTTGAGTATTTTGAAACTAATTTGACAGTGCGCTGTTACTGCCATCAAAATATTCAACAGCTTTCCAATATCGTTTTCTGGAAATTGAGATTCAGGGAGGGCAGGGATCGATCGAACCTAATAGTGGGCCAAGCGGGAGTAGAGCGTAGCTAGAGATGGGCAGGTCATGACTAAAACTGGTTTCCACCATTACGCCATTATTCGCATATGTATGATTACTGTATTCGGCGGATGTAGTAGTAGAAACACCCTACAGCTGCAATCAGTCCCTATTCGCTTTTGACCACTGTGTCTTGTCCTCAGCTGAAATCCTTAGCTTCCTCATGTCTATTTTGACTCGAGTGTACCGAATTCTGATTTCTTGAGGTCACCTCGTAGTACGCTTAACAGATTTATGCAATGACGTCCTCTCCTGGCTTTGTATTTGCTGGCTCCGAGTCGAGCGAATTCCAAGACTCTCTGTGTTGGTGTCTCTTCTGGCATCCTTAGCACATGGCCAAACATGGACCACCTTTGCTGTGCTTTGACAGACAGCGGCGAAGTATTACACATCTTGCATAGTGCATCGTTGGAAATTATGCTGTCTGGCCATCGGTGTCCAATGATGGTGCGTAGGTGTTTGCGGTGGCAGTCATCGAGTTTGTCTAGAGCTGCCTTTGGAGCTGCCCAGCTGTTACAGTTATACATCATCAAGGATACACAGGCTGCATTGTATAAGCCTAGCATTTTTATCAAGGGCATCTTTGATCTACAAATCCATAGCTTCCCGAAGGACTGGGAAGCTATGTTCCCCATGACACAGCGTGCAGCAATGTTAGCAGTACTGCAAAGCAGTGAGCCCAGGATTTTACTTGTCCTCAACGGTTTGCCGCCACGAAGTGGATCGTTATATTCTTTAGTTCCATGCTTTGTAGATAGGTATATGTGGGTGAACTCTGTTTTGGATTCATTCATAAATAGATTCTCTATTTTTAGTTTGCTTGCAGCTATAAGTTCGTCAATGGGGTTTTTTCTTCGTCTACAAAGTCCACATCGTCGGCATATTCCATTACTAGCGGCATACCCAGTATTGATACTAGGTGGGGTGGGGGTGGTCGGGTTGTTAGGTCTTGTGGAACTTTCCCGCACGGATTTCAATGCAGCAACAATGTAGCAGGTGAAGAGCACCGGAGATAGACCATCTCCCTATGGGTGAGCCGACTGATGTCTCAAACTCTACAGCCTTCAATGACTTGACTCGTACTCTCAGCTTGGTGTCTGCAAGCAGTAGTCCCACTAGTCGCAGCTCATCTTCATTGCAACTGGCCTGGTGAAGTACATCTAGGATCTTTGAGAGTTTAATTGTATCGAAGGCTCGTGACTTGTGTTTGGACATGACTGCGGATGCAAGCATGCGCTGAGCCCATACACTGTCTACACAGCTGTGTCCACGTTTGAAGCCACTTTGACATGATCCGGAAGTCATCGATCTTGTCTCGGATGCGGCATAGAGTAACAACATGCTGTTGAGGAGCACAATGGGCTGCAGATTAGCTGGGGGCCAGGTGGCTTTTTAGCTATGGTAGTGTGATAAGGGTGCCTTGTCCTACAGCGTCGATAGGAAGGTGTTGCATGAAAGCGGAATTGATTAGCTGCGTGATCGGTTTTGAGATAATGTCGCTTACATATTTGAATAGTCCATTGCTCATGCCATCAGGTCCAGATGCACGTCCATTTTCGGGGCTTTAAGTGCCTTCACAACTTCTGCTGTTTTAATTGGTGTAAGTAATGGCCGGTGGGTCTCCTGTGAACGGTTGCAAGGGTTCATCATCATGGTTAGTGAATTGTTTCTTGCACCATTCTCGAATCGCCTCGGCTTTTCCATGGTCAGTCCCGATAAAGTGTCCTTCAGAGTTGTGTACAGTGAGTTATGGTGTGTAGTGTGTAGTCTGTAACTCTCAGGGCTCGGGCTGCCCGAAACATTTTGTGACAGTCATCCGTTGCAGTGATTTCATCTGCTAGGGAGTCTGCTTGTTGAATAGCAAGATCTTTTACGCAATCGCTAAAGTGGCGCAGAATGTTGTTGCGCTCCCTGCGTAGTTTCGTGCAGTTTTCACTTTGGCCACTTTGATAGATGGGCAGCGGTAACGCTTTCTGCTCTGCTGAGAGTTTTACTACTAGAGGGTCGTCAGTATACCTAGTTCGGTTGTTTTTAAGAACACCTATGGTGCTGGTAGCTGATGATTCCATAGATTTCAGTATTTTTGTTTAGAGCTTCGTTTGAATCAGAGCTGACGTCGATGTTCCCTATCTGCTCCCCGAGGGCCTTTTTGTATGACATTTGAGTGCCAGTGTCGCTGATGAGCTTGGGTAGGTCGTAGGTGACTCTACCCGCTTGTCTTCTATGGTGTTTATATATAGGTAGAGATCGTTCATCTGAAGGCGTATAATGACTAGCTTATGGTCAGAATTGAGGTATGTGCCTTCATAGGAACGAGCAGGGGTTTTGCTTCTGTCTTGCATAGTATGAAGTCTATTTGGTTGAAGACAGCTGTTGCACCCTTAGAACCTTTTGGGGGATTTGTCATCAGCAATGTGTCCAGTCCATGTTGTCCGGTGACGCCATGGGTGTTTGAAAGCCGTATTTGCAGCAAATAGGCAATTGGAACTAAGGAATGCCACCAGCGCATCTCCATTGCCGCTGCGTGTACCTTCTCCATACGATCCCATGCATAAGCCAAGTCCTGAAATTTTATCCGCGGTTCCGAGTTTACCCAGCTTTGAGTTGAAATCTCCACACACGAACAGTTGCCATCTAGCTGGGATTGTAATGGCGGAGCTCAGTTATGCATAGAAGGAATCTAATATTGCTGGATTCTCTTTGGCTTTTTGGGTCGTTGGGCCATATGTGTTGACAATGCAACATTTAGTGGCAGTATGTTTTCGCGTAGGTATACCCAGGTCGATGAATGCAACGCGAGCAATAACGTATCCAAAACTAATGTTATGGTCCAAGCCCCTTGGTCCGATTACGAAGCCTAAACACTGGTATGTGGCCAGTTGTTGCTCCATGGTCACTAGCTTACGGCCTGTCAGTAGTTGCTGCTCTGAGTG